>AWOL01S0005268.1:90833-150347 GCA_000715115.1 Nicotiana otophora
GCCCAACCCTCCCCAAACCGTCCCACCCCCTATTGTACCGGGCTGAACCGAGTCAAACCAGGCTGTTATTGTGCTGGCCCGACCCGATTAACAGGTATAATTGGAACGGAGGACCCTTCTGGGTCAATCTAGTCAAAGGTACTGCAATAGATGAGAAACCCTCCACAAACCGACGATAATAACCTGCTAACCTCAAGAAGCTCATGATCTCGGTTACTGTGGTAGGAAGAGGCCAACTCTGAACTGCCTCGATCTTCTTGGGATCTACCTTAATACCCTCGCGTGATACAACATGCTCCAAGAATGCTACATAATCTAACCGAAACTCACACTTGGAGAACTTAGCATATAACTTCTGTTCCCGCAAGGTCTGAAGCACCACTCCCAAATGCTGCTCGTGCTCTTCCATGCTACGCGAGTAGATCAAAATGTCATCAATGAATACAATGACAAACGAGTCAATATATGGCCTGAACACCCGATTCATCAAATCCATAAACGTCGTCGGGGCGTTAGTCAAACCGAAGGACATCACTAGAAACTTATAGTGGCCATATCTAGTCCGGAAAGTCGTCTTTGGAACATTCAAATCACGAATCTTCAACTGATGGTACCCCGATCTCAAGCCAATATTAGAGAACACCCTGGCACCGTGCAACTGGTCAAACAAATCATCAATACGCGGCAACAGGTACTTGTTCTTAATGGTAACTTTGTTTAACTGGCGGTAATCAATGCACATCTGCATAGTCCAATCTTTCTTCTTCACGAATAACACCGGTGCACCCCAAGGCGAGTCACTATGTCTGACGAACCCCTTTGCTAACAACTACTCAAGCTATTCTTTCAACTCCTTCGGAGCCATACGGTATGGTGGAATGGAGATAGGCTAGGTACCTGGAGCCAAATCAATACAAAAATCGATATCACGATCCGGTGGCATGCCTGGAAGATAAGAAGGAAACACATCAGAGAACTCTCGGACCACGTGCACTGAATCAATCGCCAGAGTCTTTGCAGTAGTATCCTGAACATAAGCTAGATAAGCCAAACAACCCTTCTCAACCATGTGTCGAGCCTTCAGAAAAGAGATAACCCGACTAAATGTACTGACAGACGAACCCTTCTACTCCAATCTAGGCAACTCTGGCATCGCCAAGGTAACAGTCTTGGCATGGCAATCAAGGATGGCATGATATAGGGACAACCAATCCATGCCTAGGATGATCTCAAAGTCGGTCATATCAAGCAATAGAAGATCCGCTCTAGTCTCATAACCACAGAAAGTCACGATATTGGACCGATAGACCCGGTCCACAATAATAGAATCCCCCACTGGAGTGGACACATAAACAAGAGTACCCAAGGACTCACGAGGAACACCTAGGAAATGACCAAACAGAGATGAAACATATGAATATGTAGACCCTTGATAAAATAGTACTGAAGCATCCCTATCGTAGACAGAAGTAATACCTGTGATCACGGTATCCGAGGCCACTGCGTCTGGTCTGGCCGAAAAAGCATAGAACCTAGCTAGAGCGCCACCTGACTGGCCTCCACCTCTAGGACAACCCCTACCCACCTTCCCTCCACCTTTGGGAGGCCAGAATAATCATAAGCTGTTGACCCTGCTGCACTGCCTTGCCCCGAAGCCTGGGGTAGAACCTCCTCACATGACCAAGCTCCCCTCACTCGAAACAACCTCTCGGTATGGCGGACTACTGACCTGAAGTCTGACCCTAATGGCCTGAAGGCCCACTGGAGGAACCCTGAATAGCTGGTGGACGGTAGGAGCTCTCTGGAATAGCACTGAAATAAGTCCACATTGGAGCACCCCGAGGAGGCGGCATTGTTGGATATGTGGGCCTGCTAGACTGACCCCTCACAAACTGACTCCTGCCCCACCTGAGGCACCACTAAACTCTCCAAAATATCAAAATCGCTTATCCCTCGTCGCCTACTCTCGGCTCCGCTAACGGACACCTTTGATCCTCCGAGCTATCTCCACAACTAGCTCGTAAGAAGTCCCCATCTCATAAGTGTATGGTGAGACAACTCAGAGAATCTCGCCTCATAGTCGGTCACCGACATCTGGCCTTGCTGAAGCCGCTCGAACTGAAATCACAACTCTTCCCTCTGAGAGGGTGGAATATATCTGTCCAAGAAGAGGCGTATGAATTGGTTCCAAGTCATGGGAGGAGAACCTGCTGGTCTGCTGAGAAGATAGGACTACCACCATCTACATGCCCAACCCTCCAACTGAAAGGTGGTAAAGTCCCCCCTGTGAGACTCTAATATCCTCATGTTGTGTAGTATGTCCCTATACCAATCAATAAAGTCCTAGGGGTCCTCATGTCACTCACCTCCAAAGACAGGAGGATATAGCCTGGTCCATCTGTCCAATAGCTTCTGTGGCTCACCGGTCGCAACTGGTCTGAGCTCAGGTATGGCTGCTGCAATTGGATGGGCTCCGCCCATGGGTAGTGCACCCGGGGTCTGATATACGGCAGCTGCATGCCCTGGAGCCTGAGCGGTAGGGGTCTGTGCCCCCTCTCCCACCTGAGATATGGCTGGGTCTGCTGGAAATAAACCAACCCGAGTCATAGAAACCATAAACCACAGCATACGGCCCATGACCTCCTGGAATCCTGGCGTGGACATGAAATCCACTGGGTCTGGCTTTGCTGCAGGCACCTCGCCCTGCTCCTTAATAATAGGATCCTCTACTGGATCCACTGGTGGCACAACTGGGGCAACTCTGGGACGTCCTCATCCTCTACCACGAGCTGGATGCCTCCCTCGGCCTCTGCCTCGGCCTTTAGAAACAGGGGGAGCAACTCCTCCATGATCGGGTACATCTGTCGCACGCGTTCTCACCATTTGTGAGAGAATAAGAGAAAGATACTTAGCATAACATCAACTGCACAATAGGAGATGTAGAAAGAGTAGTTTCCTAACACCCTACAGCCTCTCAAAGATAGGTACAAACGTCTCCGCACCGACCCGCAAGACTCTATTAGGCCTGATCATAACTTGTGATACCTATGTGAATCTAGTGCTCTAATACGATGTTGTCATGACCCAGTTTCTCATATAGGCTGTGATGGCGACCAACGTCGCCGCTAGGTAAGCCAACAGTGAACTAATCATGTAATTGCTCTTTTAAATAAAATTTCCAAGTAGTTGAATTCCATTTATTAATAAAATAAGGAGTAGAAAAATTTACTAAAGTAAAATGAAGGCTAATGAGTGAGCAAATACAGTGACATAAATACTCCAAAAACCATAGAGTCTACTAGTATGTGTTCCAAGACCTGGTGTCACAAGCGTATCAGCAACTAGTAGAATATACAAACTTCAACTACTATCTGAAATAAAAGTAGACATAAAATAGATGCAAAAGAGAGACTTTAGGTGCTGCAGAAAGGTTCAGGAAGCAGCTCACCACTAGACCTCGGGGTAACGGGGGTGCGCGCCGATATGACCGCCAGATGCACCTGCCTCATGTACCAGCGTGAGTACATAAACAACATGTACCATATAAGTATCTAGTCTAACCTCGAAGAAGTAGTGACTAGGGGTCGGCATCGATACTTACTATGGGCTAACAATAAAATACAAAAATTCTAAATAAGCATGGGTTATATAAATAATAATAATAACTCAATAACAAGCAGTGAATAAATAATTCTTTCACTAATAGTAAATCCCAAGTCAATTTCTGTCATTAAATAATTATAACCTCTCAAGCCATAAAATAATATCAAGTATAATTAGGCTCCGAGTATTATCACACATGATTTATGCCAAGTCGTACGACCCGATCCAGAATAATGTGTACACTGCCGAGGGTCGAGCGACACGAACCATAGATGCATACTGTCGAGGCGTCCGGCCCGCTCCACAAGAAGAGGGGATACTTTATGAACATCCAATTTAAAAGCTATTACAAGGCTAATACACAAAGAAGAACAATTTCTATTAACGTCAAGTAACCCACAAAAACTCAAGTAAGTGAAATTCGGTCTTTTAAAATTCCTCTATCAAGTTTCAATATAATTTAGACACTTTAATTAACAAGTAGGGTGTAAACATTATAAATATTTCATGATTTAGGTCCTAAACTACCCAGACATAAGCATACTTAGTAGCTACGCATGGACTCTCGTCACCTCGTACGTATGTAGCCTCCACAATTAGAAGCAAATAGTAATTTAAATCGCCTATGGGATAAATTTCCTCTTACAAGGTTAGGCAAGAGACTTACCTCGTCTCAAAGCTCACTTTCCGGCCCACAATTCATTCTAAAGCCTCAACTCGATGCCGAACAATCCGAAACTAGTCAAATATTACCCATAACCTCAAGGACTATTAGAGTAATTACCCAACCCAAATTGGAAGATTCATAAAATTCACCCCCCGAGCCCATGTGCCCGGATTCTAGAAATTTTGAAGATAAATATTACCCATAACCTCACGAACTCAAATATATAATATTCACCCAATTCCATAATCATTTTCGTGGTTAAATCTTATTTTTATCAAAACCTAAGTTTTTCAACTAAACCCATAATTTTTAAAAAGTTTCATGTTAAAATCCACCCATAATCTATATATTTAACTTGCATTGGATAGAAATTACTTACCTTCAATAGCTAGGTGAAAACCCCTCCCTAAGCAGCTCCAAAAATCGCCCAAGAAGTCAAATAAATGAGCCAAAATGGCTTAAGTCCCGTCTTAAATGAACCTCACTGCCCTAGCGATTTTCACTTCTGCGGAACATCGGCCGTTTCTGTGGTTTCGCTTTTGCGGACAAAGCCTCGCAGATGTGGACCATACCCAGGTTTTCCCTTCCCGCTTCTGGGGGCGAAGTCTCGCTTCTGCGGAACAAGCGCTGTACCTGCGCACCCTTCCGCTTCCGCGATCAACTTCCTCGCATCTGCGCCTTCACATATGTGGTCCCTTCCTCGCTTTTTCAACCACTGGGAAATCTACTCCATTTCGCTTCTACGGTCGTTGGCTCGTTTCTGCTACCTCGCACCTGAAGCTCTACTACTTCAGATATTTTCTCCATGTCCAAACGAGTTCCGCGCATTGTCCGAATGACATTTGGGGCCTCCGAGGTCTCGCCCAAATATACCAACAAGTTCGTAACCACAAGAGGGACCTACTTGACCTCTCGAAACACGGAAAACAATACCAAAATTAAGAGTTACACTCCAAACCAAAATCAACTTATGAACTTCAAGTTCTTCCAACTTACTCCGAATGCCACGAATCATACTTACCTACTCGGAATGACACCAAATTTTGTGTGCAAGTCTTAAATTACTATACGGAACTATTTCACGGCTCGTAATCCCAAACAGGCCTCGATAACACCAAAATCTACTTCAAACCGAATTTTAAGAACTTTAAAACTTTCAATGCGCCAACTTTCAACTTTAGTCGCCGAAACGCTCCCGGGTTATCCAAAATCCGATCCGAATACACGCCCAAGTCTAAAATCATTATACGAACCTATTGGGACTATCAAATCCTAGTTCTGAGATCGTTTACTAAAAAATATTGACCCAAGTCAAATTTAACCCTTTTAAGCCAATATTAAGGAACTAAGTGTTCTGATTTCAACCCGAACCCTTCCAAACCCAAACTAACCATCCCCGCAAGTCATAAAACAATAAAAGCACACATAGAGAGTCTTATTTAAGGAAACAAAGATCTAAAAAGTAAAACAACCGGTCGGGTCGTTACAATATGGTATATTAATTAGGTCATATTGTGAAAATCACCAGAAATGGCAATGGAAACACTTAAGGAGATTGAAGAGAAAGACATTGAGATTACTACTGTTACTTTCACTACTATATTGCACTCATGTTTTATAAGAAGGGGAAGAGCGATGAGGGTGAAAGGGTTTGGAATGAGATGGTGAACAAAGGGTGTGGACCAAATGTTGGTGCATACAATGTAAAGATTATGAACATTCAGGGTAGTGATCCGGAGGGTGTGAAAGCGTTAATTGAGGAAATGTGTGATGAAGGGTTAAAACCGGACACGATTAGATACAATTACTTGATGACTTGTTATTGTAAGAATGGCTTGATGGATGATGCGCATAAGGTTTATGAGCATTTGGAGTCAAATGGGTGCAATCCAAACGCTGCAACCGTTAGGACGTTCATCTTTTATTTGTGTAAGAAGGGACTTTCATCATTACACTCAAGAATTTGGTGGAAGGTTTGGTGCAGAAATCAAAGTTGAAAGATGCAAAAGGGATTAGAAGGACAGTGAATAAGAAGTTCCCTCCTAACTTGGTAAAAGCTTGGACCAAGCTGGAAGAGGAGCTTGGTCTGGCTAAACTTGAAGCCGGTGATAATGAGGCGAATCATACTAGTTAGGCTTAGCAGTTGGATGTTGATGGATGATAGTGTTCCATAATTTATGAGGGCTTTTAGATAATTGAATTTCTCTTGTTTATCATAAAGATGCGAGTTCAAAATTTGGGAGTTGGGACCTACCATTTTCTTATGATCTTTATAAAAAGTTTATATGGAGTTCTACATGAAGTTTGTAAGCGTACTTTTGAACATCTGTAAATGCTCTATGAGCTGAATGTCCTATTGATCTGTTGCTTTGTTCCTCTCTTTCCCTCGAGATTCCCTTCTCTGACGTCTTAATCATAACAGTAACTGGTGGTTAATATGAAGGTTTTGGTGGCATTAATCAAATGTGTTGCCACAACTTTGACAATTAATAGCTTTACACAGATGGTGGTTCAATGTTAAGGTTCTTTCTCTAGTACGTCGTTTACTGATCAACTGATGACTCAGAAAAGGGATCTGTAGACATTTTAATGTACACTTAATATCATTGTTTCTGACAAGGTGTAATCTGCTTCCTTCAGAGAAAAAGTGATTGTTAAATTATAGAGCAATTGGGACATTCTGCTGCTCCGCTGCAAGAAGAGAAGCCTCTTTAAGACACTTTTTTGGAGATAAAGTTGCTGAAGTTTTGGTTAATGTTATATTATCCTTATATGTTTGACATTGTTTCATGACGTATAACTTGACATTAAACTTTATGAAGTGGTCACTTATTATATTGTTGTGCGTCGCGTTTTTTTGGAGATAATGGGAGATCCTGAGATAGGATATCCCTGAGATATTGGTTTTATTATGGCCTCATTTCTGGCATTGACGTGGTAACTAAGGAACATGTCCTTTATGTCGCGCTCCTTTTTCTCGCGAAATCGGGTTTCGACATGTGACAACTCTTTTAAAGAGGTATTAAAAGAGGAGAGTCGCCACCTAACGGTTTAAGGTGCGTTAGGGCACCTATTATGCAAATGACTCTGTTTAACTAGTCAACGCCACCAAAGATCGGGTAAGGGCTCAAGTTACCTCAAAGAGAAGGTGTTAGGTACTCCTCGAGGTCCACAATTGTGGGTCCCGACCGAACTTAAGATTATGTGGATTATGATTAAGCTAGGTGATCAAATAAACAAAAGGAGCTCAGAAGTCACAGAACTTTATTACAACATGATTAATACAGGTCTTAGTGCGAATATAGGGATACAACTATTTAGATCTAATAACAACATATAAAGAGGAGGGGGGTCCTAAGTTTTTTAGCCTAAAAGATCACCCCGTGCAACATAAATAATACTTCGTAACTCCCTCAAGATGGGGTGTTACTCATATTATTCAGCGGGCACAAACTATCATCTTATGTTACCCGATTACTATGTTAAAGTTGTTACCTAAAAGTGTTCTAATTCAATTATAGGTCGTACCATATGCGTGCACTACCCGTCCCGTACCTTTTGCCACGTCCCGAACTCGAGGAGCGCGACCGGCGCTCAACCGAGTGAACTCAGTCGAGCAAGCCTACGTTACATCAACCTCTCATCATAACTCATGCTTGATTTATCAAAACATAATTAAATCATGATTTTTATATTTGAATGCATCTGGCTCAATTGCCCATAATTTATTTTTCTCTCGTGATGGGTACATAACTTCATAAATATTTGTGAACATAAATACATGACGAAACTGAAAAACTTAAGTACATGACCCACAATGTACATGGAGCTTCTATGACAACAGATACCTAAGTACATAAAACCAACTAGACTCAAATGCCCACTGGAATTGTAGCGGGCTCACCATAATCTGCTACGCAAAAGATCCTTATCATCCTGTAGAAGTATATCTGCATCCATTAAAAGATGCAGCGCCCCCGACAAAAGGGACGTTAGTACTGTCGAATAGCACTAGTATGTATAGCTAAAAATCCTCTTTCAAAATAGAATGCCAATATGAACTATACATGGAACATATAATATAAAGTAATTGAAACAACATGTACAAACAAGGCCAATGAAAATGGCACGTAATGTCTGCGTTAATAATGCGTCTCACTAGACCGTCCATATCCCTCTCTTATCTTACACCTATACATTTCATATACCGTTCATAGGATTCCATAGAAAATACACATATGCATCTCATGGACCGTTCATAGGATTCACATATATCATACAAAACACCTGTGCGTTTCATAGACCGTTCACAGTGTTTCCTTACACAATACACCTGTGCATTTCATAGACCATTCACAATATCATCTATACAGTACACCTGTGCGTTTCATAGACCCGTTCACAGTGTTTACTTACACAATACACCTGTGCATTTCATAGACCATTCACAGGATTACATATACAATACAAATACACCTGTGAGTTTCATAGACCATTCACAGTGTTCACTTATGTAATATACTTATGCGTTTCATAGACCGTTCATAGGATTTCATATACAATACAAATACACCTGTGCATTTCATAGACCGTTCATAGTAATTTCATAACATGATATACCTATGCATTTCATAGACCGTCCACAGAATTTCATATTACAATATACCTATGCGTTTCATAGACCGTCCATAGGATTTCATAACACAATATCCCTATGCGTTTCATAGACCGTCCATAGGATTTCATAACAAGCTATACCTATGCATTTCATAGACCGTCCACAGGATTTCATAACACAATATACCTATGTGTTTCATGGACCGTCCATAGGATTTCATAACACAATATACCTATACGTTTCATAGACCGTCCATAGAATTTCATAACAAGATATACCTATGCATTTCATAGACCGTCCATAGGATTTCATAACACAATATACCTATGCGTTTCATAGATCATCCATAGGGTTCACATATTTTACACCTATGCATTTCATATCCCATCCATAGGATCACATATACAATATACCTATGCGTTTCATAGCCCGTCCATAGGGTTCATAACACATTATTATGCACATAACCATATATAAAGTCAAAGCGACATGGTTAACACTACTTTTAAGATCGTAAGTTCCCGGATCATTGAGACACTTCATGTTCATGCTCATTATGGAGAAACATAGCTCATTACATTAGCACATGCATGGTGAGTCAATAAGCCAATTTCAGTGGCACATGGCCCAAATTCGTTTTCATAAGATTTATCATCATTTAGCATATGATATCTCTCTTTCACCTCATATATACCCTCTTATCAACTTATGATCATTAGCTATGTTCATGATTCTTGGGGACTTAACATCGAAGTCATTTACATTAATTATTTTAGTAGCATACATACTATGATAGAAACCATAGAGACATACAACACCTCATAATTCTCATTTTGGCAAACGACAACATTTCATGTTCATACCATCACTTACTTGTACTTGCCATAGGTGATCATAGGACACCAAGAATATTTAAAATATTTAGGAACACTATAGCCTCTCCTCATGAGGGCGTAAGAGCTTATAACACATCGAAAGCATAAGTATAAATACATTCATCTCATAACCTTTCCCACCATATATCACTTCACAATTACTTTCAACTACTTACAATATCATTATTTCATTGGCTCCCTTGGCCATATATATTCTTATTCATTCATGGCAATGTGGCCGTATATCATATTCCACACTTTTATTTCTTCCCTTTAATAGATGATCATCATAATTATCAACAAGTAGAATATTCTGGAATTCATAACTTTAAGTTCATCAGTAACGAAGGCTTTAAACATAATAGATTTCTTTTCAATAAATGGAGTAAAATGATTGGCAATCGAAGCACAAGTTAAGATCATACACAATTTCCACTCACGAATATGTAAAAACACAAAACACATTGAAAAATACTTACAAAGCATAGCATTAGCTAAAACAACTATATTTGGGTATCACATGAGTTCATAAGCTTTTAGCCAATTATATTATCGAAGTCAATTTATGTTGAGTCAAAGCTCATTTCATAATATTTCTCACATTATTTTATTTCATTGGCACCATTGGCCACAAGTATAACTTTCACTACTAGCACGTTGTCCACCCTTTATATCCCCAATTCACTTATTTTACTTCCTACCATCTTTATAGGTCATCAACAATAAGACATTTTCAATCAAGACTTTAGGTACACATATGAGCAATTAAGAGTCTTAAGAATATTGAGCTTTTCTCACATAATTTGGCATACTATCTTTCATTAAAACACTACTCAAAGCCATAATATTTTAATACACAACCCATACTTTGAACATCTATCTTTCGACATAAGGCTCATTCGGGATAATCAAATTTATAGGGAATAACCCGGAATATAGAAGTTAGGAATCTTGAGCCAATCATACTTGATCTTACGGAAACATTATGGAATTCAATTCCAAGAGAGAAAGTTTAGCCAACATACCTTGATTTGAGCTTTTCTTAAATTACTACAACATTCCAGAAATTCTAGCAATCCCAATCTAGTTTGAGACATAACAAAAATTGAACCATTATTAGGAAGATATTCATGATCTCAGCTCATTTGAGCATTTTATCAAACATTAGGTGTGCAAATCTAATTACAAGGTTCTTCTACAAGATTTTCTTCACTCCACAACCCAATCTTTACTATTTGAGCTCAACAATCTTCCCACAAACTTTATTAGTACAAGCATGTATAAATAATGCTCTTATACCCAAGAATCATACTCCAAATCAACCATCTTTTACCCAAATTCGAAATTGAAGATTAGGGGGTTTGAATCTTACCTCTTAGATGAAGAACTTGTGAGCTTTTCTTGTTAATCTTCCAAGATTTGAGCAAGACTTGATGAATAATTAGCCTAGGGTTTCCTCTTTCTCTAAAACACTCTCCCTTCTCTCTAAAAATATCAGATTTTTGGCCAAAATGACTTAACCCCTCTCTATTCCCAGCCTTGGGGTTATTTAATGAGTTTTCACGTACACGGCCATGGATTTGGCCGCGCATTGGCCGCGGATTTGAGGTAGAAACTCTCAAATATGCGCGGCTGTGGATTTGGCCGCGCATCTCCGCACATATGACACATGTCCAGTAAGATGGCCATAACTCTCTGTATACATATCCAAATGACGAACGGTTTGATGCGTTGGAAACTAGATTCAAAGGGCTTTAATGTGATAGGTATATCACCACCTAAGTCATTATTTTTAGGGAGTTTTATTCATTTGAAGTTCGGTCTTGTGCTAATTGAAACATCCTTTCCACTTAATGTGTCCAACTTGTTCTACACAAGTTCTTGCCATTCCCAAAACTCCTTAGTATGTTCCAACATGCCTTAAACATACATTATCAATTCAACATTATGCGGCTCTATCCCATAGGTCTCCTTTAATACTCAAATATGTTATTCCCAAATACCATTGGCGCACTTTTAAAAAAACTTAAATCATTAGGAAATGTTTACGGGGCCTTACATTCTCCCCCACTTAGGATCATTCGTCCTCGAATGAGGAGTAGAGTTCTTCCCAAAACACTTAACATAACTCGACTCTTCTTTCAAATATTTCAATCCCCCAAATTTGACTAACTCCAAAACTTTTCAGAAATTTCGACAGAGTCTCCCTTGTAACTAGGCTTATCCACCTGTCAGAGAATCGCAGAAATCAATCCTAAACAACATATAGATAACATCACATTGTACCATATACATGAAATCAACAACCATGACTCTCGAGGCTAACTGTATGACCTTGCTTACCTTTGTCGTATCCTTGACTTTTCCTTCCCCCATTACGAGGACCATTGGGCACCTCACACATTGTTCTTGTCATGTGCATCATTCCTTTAATCCTTAGGCCTTTATCAATTCATAGCACGATGTGAAAACATTCCTTGATATTAACAAGTGAACTCGGAGACTAACTTAGAACCTTAACGCACGATCGAGGATAAAAGAAGAGAAATATTTCCTAAATGTCATTGTAGCCTCCCTATTATAAGTGTGGCCGGCAACACACCGATAAGAGGGACTCTACTAACATAGCTCCATGCCACCTTAGGACTCCTAAACCGTGCTCTGATACCAAGTTTGTCATGCCCCGAACTCGAGGAGCGCAACCGATGCTCAACCGAGTGAACTCAATCGAGCAAGCCTACGTTATATCAACCTCTCATCATAACTCATGCTTGATTTATCAAAACATAATTAAATCATGACTTTCATATTTGAATGCATTTGGCTCAATGGCCCGTAATTGTTTTTTTCTTCTCGTGATGGGTACATAGCTTCATAAATATTTGTGAACATAAATACATGACGAAACTCAAAAACTTAAGTACATGACCCACAATGTACATGGAGCTTCTATGACAATAGATACCTAAGTACATAAAACCAACTAGACTCAAATGCCCATTGGAATTGTAGCGGGCTCACCATAATCTGCTGCGTAGAATATCCTTATCAAAGATCCATATCATCCTGTAGAAGTATACCTGCATCCATTAAAAGATGCAGCGCCCCCGGCAAAATGGACGTTAGTACTGTCGGATAGCACTAGTATGTATAGCTAAAAATTCTCTTTCAAAATAGAATGCCAATATGATCTATACGTGGAACACATAATATAAAGTAATTGAAACAACATGTACAAACAAGGTCAATAAAAATGGCACGTAATGTCTGCATTAACAATGCGTCTCACTAGACCGTCCATATCCCTCTCTTATCTTACACCTATACATTTCATAGACCGTTCATAAGATTCCATAGACAATACACCTATGCATCTCATGGACCGTTCATTAGATTCACATATATCATACAAAACACATGTGCGTTTCATAGACCATTCACAGTGTTTATTTACACAATACACCTGTGCATTTCATAGACCATTCACAGTATCATCTATACAGTACACCTGTGTGTTTCATAGACGTTTCACAGTGTTTACTTGCACAATACACCTGTGCGTTTCATAGACCATTGATAGGATTACATATACAATACAAATACACATGTGAGTTTTATAGACTGTTCACAGTGTTTATTTATACAATATACCTATGCGTTTCAAAGACCGTTCATAGGATTTCATATACAATGCAAATACACCTGTGCATTTCATAGACCGTTCACAGTGATTTCATAACATGATATACCTATGAGTTACATAGACCGTCCACGGGATTTCATATCACAATATACCTATACGTTTCATAGACCATCCATAGGATTTCATAACACAATATACCTATGCGTTTCATAGACCGTTCATAGGATTTCATAACACAATATACCTATACGTTTCATAGACCATCCATAGGATTTCATAACACAATATACCTATGCGTTTCATAGACCGTCCATAGGATTTTATAACAAGATATACATATGCATTTCATAGACCGTCCACAGGATTTCATTACACAATATACCTATGCGTTTCATAGACCGTTCATAGGATTTCATAACACAATATACCTATGCGTTTCATAGACCGTTCATAGGATTTCATAACACAATATACCTATACGTTTCATAGACGGTCCATAGGATTTCATAACAAGATATACCTATGCGTTTCATAGACCGTCCATAGGATTTCATAACACAATATACCTATGCGTTTCATAGACCGTCCATAGGGTTCACATATTTTACACCTATACATTTCATAGCCCGTCCATAGGATCACATATACAATATACCTATGCGTTTCATAGCCCGTCCATAGGGTTCATAACACATCATTATGCACATAACCATATATAAAGTCAAAGCGACATGATTAACACTACTTTTAAGATCGTAAGTTCCCCGATCATTGAGACACTTCATGTTCATGATCATTATGGAGAAACATCACTCATTACATTAGCACCTGTATGGTGAATCAATAAGCCAATTTCAGTGGCACATGGCCCAAATGCGTTTTCATAAGATTTATCATCATTTAGCATATTACATCTCTCTTCCACCTCATATATACCCTCTTATCAACTTATGATCATTAGCTATGTTCATGATTCTTGGGGACTTAACATCGAAGTCATTTACATTAATTATTTTAGTAGCATACATACTATGATAGAAACCATAGAGACATACAACACCTCATAATTCTCATTTTGGCAAACAACAACATTTCATGTTCATACCATCACTTACTTGTACTTGCCATAGGTGATCATAGGACACCAAGAATATTTAAAATATTTAGGAACACTATAGCCTCTCCTCATGAGGGCGTAAGAGCTTATAACACATCGAAAACATAAGTATAAATACATTCATCTCATAACCTTTCCCACCATATATCACTTCACAATTACTTTCAACTACTTACAATATCATTATTTCATTGGCTCCCTTGGCCATATATATTCTTATTCATTCATGGCAATGTGGCCGTATATCATATTCGACACTTTCATTTCTTCCCTTTAATAGATGATCATCATAATTATCAACAAGTAGAATATTCTGGAATTCATAACTTTAAGTTCATCAGTAACGAAGGCTTTAAACATAATAGATTTCTTTTCAATAAATGGAGTAAAATGATTGGCAATCGAAGCACAAGTTAAGATCATACACAATTTCCACTCACGAATATGTAAAAACACAAAACACATTGAAAAATACTTACAAAGCATAGCATTAGCTAAAACAACTATATTTGGGTATCACATGAGTTCATAAGCTTTTAGCCAATTATATTATCGAAGTCAATTTATGTTGAGTCAAAGCTCATTTCATAATATTTCTCACATTATTTTATTTCATTGGCACCATTGGCCACAAGTATAACTTTCACTACTAGCACGTTGTCCACCCTTTATATCCCCAATTCACTTATTTTACTTCCTACCATCTTTATAGGTCATCAACAATAAGACATTTTCAATCAAGACTTTAGGTACACATATGAGCAATTAAGAGTCTTAAGAATATTGAGCTTTTCTCACATAATTTGGCATACTATCTTTCATTNTAGCATACATACTATGATAGAAACCATAGAGACATACAACACCTCATAATTCTCATTTTGGCAAACGACAACATTTCATGTTCATACCATCACTTACTTGTACTTGCCATAGGTGATCATAGGACACCAAGAATATTTAAAATATTTAGGAACACTATAGCCTCTCCTCATGAGGGCGTAAGAGCTTATAACACATCGAAAACATAAGTATAAATACATTCATCTCATAACCTTTCCCACCATATATCACTTCACAATTACTTTCAACTACTTACAATATCATTATTTCATTGGCTCCCTTGGCCATATATATTCTTATTCATTCATGGCAATGTGGCCGTATATCATATTCGACACTTTCATTTCTTCCCTTTAATAGATGATCATCATAATTATCAACAAGTAGAATATTTTGGAATTCATAACTTTAAGTTCATCAGTAATGAAGGCTTTAAACACAATAGATTTCTTTCCAATAAATGGAGTAAAATGATTGGAAATCGAAGCACAAGTTAAGATCATACACAATTTCAACTCACGAATGTGTAAGAGCACAAAACACATTGAAAAAAATACTTACAAAGCATAGCATTAGCTAAAACAGCCATATTTGGTCATCACTTGAGTTCATAAGCTTTTAGCCAATTATATTATCAAAGTCAATTTTGGAATAGTTGAGTCAAAGCGCATTTCATAATAGTTCTCACATTATTTTATTTCATTGGCACCATTGGCCACAAGTATAACTTTCACTACTGGCACGTTGTCCACCCTTTATATCCCCAATTCACTTATTTTACTTCCTACCATCTTTATAGGTCATCAACAATAAGACATTTCCAATCAAGACTTTAGGTACACATATGAGCAATTAAGAGTCTTAAGAATATTGAGCTTTTCTCACACAATTTGGCATACTATCTTTCATTGAAACACTACTCAAAGCAATAATATTTTAATACACAACCCATACTTTGAACATCTATCTTTCGACATAAGGCTCATTCGGGATAATCACATTTATAGGGAATAACCTGGAATATAGAAGTTAGGAATCTTGAGCCAATCATACTTGATCTTACGGAAACATTATGGAATTCAATTCCAAGAGAGAAAGTTTAGCCAACATACCTTGATTTGAGCTTTTCTTAAATTACTACAACGTTCCAGAAATTCTAGCAATCCCAATTTATTTTGAGACATAACAGAAATTGAACCATTATTAGGAAGATATTCCTGATCTCAGCTCATTTGAGCATTTTATCAAACACTAGGTGTGCAAATCTAATTACAAGGTTCTTTTACAAGATTTCCTTCACTCCACAACCCAATCTTTACTATTTGAGCTCAACAATCTTCTCACAAACCTTATTAGTACAAGCATGTATAAATAATGCTCTTATACCCAAGAATCATACTCCAAATCAACCATCTTTTACCCAAATTCGAAATTGAAGATTAGGGATTTGAATATTACCTCTTAGATGAAGAACTTGTGAGATTTCCTTGTTAATCTTCCAAGATTTGAGCATGACTTGATGAATAATTAGCCTAGGGTTTCCTCTTTCTCTAAAACACTCTCCCTTCTCCCTAAAAATATCAGATTTTTGGCCAAAATGACTTAACCCCTCTCTATTCTCATCCTTGGGGTAATTTAATGGGTTTCCACGTACGCGGCCGCGTATTTGGCCGCGCGTTTGCCGCGGATTTGAGGCAGAAACTCTCAAATATGCGCGGCCGTGGATTTGGCCGTGCATCTCCGCGCATATGACATATGTCCCGTAAGATGGCCATAACTTTCTGTATAAATATTCAAATGATGAACGGTTTGATGCGTTGTAAACTAGATTCAAAGGGCTTTAATAGGTATATCATCACCTAAGTCATTATATTGAGGGAGTTCTATTCATTTGAAGTTGGGTCTTGTGCTAATTGAAACATCCTTTCCACTTAATGTGTTCAACTTATTCTACACAAGTTCTTGCCATACCCAAAACTACTTAGTATGTTCCAACACACCTTAAACATACATTATCAATTCAACATGATGTGGCTCTATCCCATAGGTCTCCTTTAATACTCAAATACGTTATTCCCAAATACCATTGGCACACTTTACAAAACTTAAATCATTAGGAAATATTTATGGGGCCTTACACCTATTGTCCAGGAGGTATTGGACCTTTACTTTGGATGGTTCTAGACCTCACTTAGGATGCTCAGAAATGTCAAAACTAGGCGACATACAAAACACATTGGACTTCACATATAGGCAATCAAGGCTCAAGTTTGCCTCCACACTTAAGCAACAAATGCACGCAAGACAAATTGTATATTGAGTAGTTTAAGAATTAAGAACTTAAATCCTTATAGACATGATTTCTATTTTACAAGGCGTTAAGGCATGCAAGCAGTTTCAGAAACCAAGCGCCGCCCATAGACATGATTGTACAATTGTCACATATTGATTGTTGAAATTGCAGATTTCCAGTTATTAACCCTGTTGTGTCTAGGTGACTTACACAGTAAAGACAATGGAATCTATCGGGAGAAATACAAAATCACTCACGCTTTGATAGTGGTCTAAGTGAACAATAAACAATGTTGAGAAGGGCATCATTAACAGTTATTAAGGCGAATTGTGGTATCCTATAGGCAGGATGTTTAACGATTAGCACTTGGAACTGATTTTATTGTTATACTTAGTCCTATAGGCATGGTTTCTAGTGAACAATGCGATACAGTAGCAAATGAAATGATCCAAATCCTATAGGCATGATTTCTAGCAATGTAAATTGAAGGAAAGTTCAACGATATTTATTTCCTATGGGCATGTTTTCTAATAACTTGTAGCAACAAGGATAATTGAAGCATTTGAGCTCATGCTTTGCTAGTAGACAAGTAGTGTGAGTGTATACTTCTCCTAATAGCATGATTTCTATAGTGTACCTAGAGAATGAACTACACATATAGCAAACACATTATCAAGTCCTATAGGCATGTTATCTACCCGTCGCTTGTAAATATTAAAATCTACCCCATTCTCTTTTACTAACAACCCCAATTATTTATTCAAAGATTATTACAGGCCTAATAATGAGTAAAAGTAACAATGTTACATAATAGTGATAAGAGGCCCACGGCAGGCCTAATAAATACCCATCGTTGCTTGGGCCTTCAATAGCTCTTACACAGCATACCCAGGATTTCAACAAAGCGCCCCATTAAATACATGACTCAGGGATCCACAGAGGGGTCCAGAACCAGTTTACTCAACCATGGCACCAAGTGTTGCACCATTTAAATTAGCCAATTCAAGTACACAACCCATAACAGGGGAAGTAAAGTGAATAGGAATAATTTAAGATTGAGGGAGTGACTAAGGACTAAGCCCTAGTGTGTCAGAGTTCACAAGGGTCTCAATTGGACCTCGAGCAGTGCTCACACTAGGGAGGCCAATAATAGAACCTAGGTAGCCTTGGCTTTCAGCCGACTAAGAATGAATAGTTCAGAATAAAATAAGTTGCCAGTGAGGAAAATGGACAGAAGTTAGGAGATACATTCATATACTAAAGTATACATAACCAAATTGAGCATATAGAGTAATTAATCAAATAGGCTAGTAGGTTCAGCAGGACAACTAAACACCACATAGATAGCCTCATATTGAAAGAAATTGGGGAAGAAACAGGTTTTCAAGATATAAGTAGATTATCATTCATGACATTAAACCAATTGAGACCTAAGAGGTTCGGATTATGCTAAGCATGCATCTTAGGGTCATGCTAATAAGTATTTAGACATTGTGATAAACATTGGAAGAGACAGGGTATCAAATGAACAAAAGACAGACCGGAAACATATTAGCATGGAGGCAAGATCATAGTCAATATAAAATGGTTTTAATACAAATTGCAACACATTCTACATACAAGACAGACATTGGAGAGATTCAGGACAATGTGTGATAGCAAACACATGTAGGTATTCTGGGATTAATATAATAGACTAACATACTAGAGACGATCTAAATTATGTCATAAAGCAAAATAGTTCAAATAGGGTAGAGAGATCAAGTTGAGATGACTGTCAAGATCTTAGTCAATCACTAATGGGGTAGGGGATCATGCTGAGTGACAAAAGAGCAAGTGAACATATTACAATGACCACAGGAAGTTCTAACATAAGTATGAAGCATTCATTATAGAGATTAAGGACAAAGAAAGTAAGCATGTATTACGGAACATCCAGACACCCATACACTTAAGAGGATCAGATTATCCAAGTCAGACTTAGGCATACTCAGAACTAGTAGCATTAGGAAGAAGTTAGATGCTAAAAGACTTAGAACAAAGTAGAATTAACAAAATCGTGCACAAAAGTAATCCAGAAAAAACATATTAAGCCAGGAATTTCAGAGGCGAGAACACATGCAAATCAAAGGCCCTTAGGGATGAAATTGCAAGAGTCAAGTAGCTTACTAGTTAATGGACAACAATAAAGAACAAAAGATCCACAAGAACCCAGAAACCTCGATGCGTCAAAGTTCCCAAGAGCTTCGATGAACTCAGGGCAATGCTCGCACCAAGAATAAGTAACAAAATGTTAATGGCCTTGGCTTTCAGCAGGCCAGTACAGAATACCAAGCAACAGAGTAGCAAAAAAAACCAAATTTTAGTAAGAATCGATTCTTTTTCCGTTCCCCCTCAGAAGGGAAAATGAAGGGGGTTTATATAGCAGTCAAAAATTGAGCAAACATATAAGTAAATAGAGTAAATTAAGCAACAAATAAGGAAAGACAACATGCAAATCAATTTGAAATCGATTTAAGAGAGGAATCCGGTAAACCCTAGTTTTTTAGGGAAATTGTAAATCGGCAAAAATCCAAACGAAATCGGACTCACACAGTGTAGAATCAGACGCGTGTAGAGGAAATACGGTCCAGATTCAAGAAATAGGACTCATTCGGACAGAATCGGAGAGGTAGTATCTGCCATATTTAGGCAAGTACTAGGTGATACCATGGAGAATCAACCAGTAGTGGAAACACACAAATATGGTAAGTAAATAAGAGGAAAATCCCACTGTAGCCGGGATTAGGAAAAAATTTTGGGAAGGCGGAGATTAGGGTTTTTGGTGGAGGAGGAGCATTTGAGGGCGGCTAGACAGAGACAATGGTCTCTAGGGTTTAGGGATTGGGTTATAAGAGAAGAGGGGTTGAGGGTTGTGAGCCGTTGATCATTCTTGATCAACGGCTGTGGTTTAAGGGAGTCTGGGCCAGTTTTGGACTGGGCAGGGTTGCTTGGGATTGGGCTTGAGGTTTTGGTCCAGGGATTTGGGTTTGTCTGGTCCGAGAATAACTCAAAATTGGGCCAGCTCTTTTAAACACGTATAATTTAGCAAAATAATTTATAAAAATAATTAGTGAATGAGTGAAATATATTTTTTATGCACTAAAATAATTAAGAATAATGATTTAACATTATAAAAATATAAAATGTTATTTTTGACACAAATAGTATAAATAAGGAGCATTTGTATATGAATATAGGCCATTATTGCAAAATTAAATAAATAGCTTAAAAAATGCTTATGTAATTATATGGGATGAGATAAAATGTTTGAAACATATATTATAGGTGCAAAATAATTATTTTAGGTAACAAAATCATTATAAAGTAATTTTAAAGTATAATTACTAGATATTTACATATAATTTAAATACAGGAAAATTAATTTAAAGATCTGAAAATTATGAAAAATTATAGAAAATGCTTGTATAGGTTTGTAAACTAAACATTGATGCAAATATGCTATTTTGAAAGTGTATATGTATTTTGGAAAATATGAGGGTAAAATTGGGTATCAACAGCTGCCCCTCTTTACCTGGGAATGATGAAAGAGTTGTCAGGTAAAGAAAATGATGATCGATTTTGACCGAATGAGGTGATTTAAAAAATGGAGGCCGAACCCTGATTCCCGAGTTGCCTATATATCCCTGGTGGTACGGGAATCCGGCCGTGTGTAGTTCTAGATTCAACGGTGAACTGAACCGATGGAGTTGTTATAGGAACGGTCGTATGCTTCGGAAAGGGTTCTTTTGGGTAGGACAATATCAGATGAATTTGTGCGAAATCATGAATGTGAATCTGAAATGTTATGGATGTGTCTCAAAACGAGTATCTGAACGGTTATCAAGTAAGAGTGGGTAACTGATGGTGATTGGTTGCATTTGAAGTAATTGCAGGATGTGAACGTTGAACGGAAACCAGAGTGAAGATTTCTCCCGTTAGGAGAACGGTTACTTCCTGGATTACCTTCAAAACTTAAAACACGATGCATGCAAATATATATGGGTTATTGCGAAAATTCAAACTTGATGCAAATTCCCTTTGGACCATGAAGATTGTCTTCGGACAGTGAGGATGATATCCTTAGACCATGGCGTCCTGGGCTATGAAGTGTATGATAAGGGATTCCCAGGCCATGAAATGATGTCCTCGGGCCATGAGGATGGTTCCTTTGGACTTTGACGCCTTTGAGTAATGATGTACAATTTCAAGAGATCCTCGGGCTATGGTCTAGTGTCTCCCGACTATGAGGATGATGCCTTTGGACTATGACGCCTTCGGACAAAATGGCGATATTTCAGCCTATGAAGTGCAAAGATGTGATGCTTGGTCACATGTGAAGATGAGACAAGACAACATTTAGTCTTGTATAAGATGAGGGCAGTGCTTAGCCCCAGGTGAACAGAGGATAGTGCTAGGTCTTAGATGGCGTAGTGGAGATAGTATTTAATCTTGAGGAAAAGGCAGTGCTTAGCCGTATGCAAGAGGGGGAGGCAGGGCTTAGCCTCATGCAAAATAGGATACAGTGCTTAGTCTCATGCAAGTAAGGGAGGTGGTGCTTAGCTTCATGCAAAATAAGAGACAATGCTTAGTCTCATGCAAAGAAGGCAGTGCTTAGCCTTGTGCAGTTAATTAGGTAATGTTTAGCCTTATGCAGTTAATGAGGCGATGCTTAGCCTCGTGCAAATAGGAGACAATGCTTAGTCTCATACAAGGAAAGGCAGTGCTTAGCCTTATACAATTAGGAAGGCAGGGCTTAGACTCATGCAAAATAGGAGACAATGCTTAGTCTCAATGTAAGGAAAGGCAGTGCTTAGCTTTTATACAATTAGGGAGGTATGGCTTAGCCTCATGCAAAATAGGAGACAATGCTTAGTCTCATGCAAAGAAAGGCAGTGCTTAGCCTTATGTAGTTAAGGAGGCAATGCTTAGCCTCATGCAAATAGGAGACAATGCTTAGTCTCATGCAGGGAAAGGAGACAATGCTTAGTCTCTTGCAAGGAAATGCAGTGCTTAGCCTTATGCAATTAGGGAAACAATGCTCAACCTCATGCAAAGAATAGGAAGCAAGTGGAAAAGTATTTCTTAGCTGAAGATATTTGTGCTAGATAATCTGAAGGCAGTGTCTTGATGTATCTGCGAGTATTGTTATCTTATTGTACCTGCATTCAAAGAAAAATTATGAGTTATGTGGGGGAAGGTTGGTTCGCATTTTTGTCTTCTGCCTTGCCTGTGCTCCTGTCTTTAGATCCAGTTTGAGTTACCCTGGGTAACATCTGGATGTTTATAGAAATAAAGTTTTTGGAAAGAAATGCGTGTGTTTGTGAATGTAGTTATTTAAAATATAGTAGTATGAAATATCAACTAAGTTAGATGAACCAATGACTGTGACGTATTTTAGAGACATTGTGGCTTCCTTGCTCTAGAATTTTGAGGGTCCTCCTCAAAATTCTGCCCCAGTTTAAAAGCAATTCTTTGATTATTCTGCGTATGATGAAATTGGCTGGACTTGCTTTAAAATTTTGGGGGTCCTCCTCAAAATTCTGCCCCAGTTTAAAAGCAATTCTTTGATTATTCTGCGTATGATGAAATTGGCTGGACTTGCTTTAAAATTTTGGGGGTCCTCCTCAAAATTCTGCCCCAGTTTAAAAGCAATTCTTTGATTATTCTGCGTATGATGAAATTGGCTGGACTTGCTTTAAAATTTTGGGGGTCCTCCTCAAAATTGTGCCCCAGTTTCTGACCATGGAAAAAATGAAGATTTTATTGAGATGTGACCGAACCCACAGGGCTGCCTACGTATCCCCTCTTAAACGAGAATCAGGTCGAGCATAGTTCAGTTACATCAGATGAAGAAATGTAAACAATCTAAACATAGTATCTCTTGACTGCGTCTGAGTTGATAGGTTTTGGCCAAACTTCTTTGTCCATCTCTACGAGTATGAATGCTCCTCATGTTAGTACTCTCTGAACCATGTAAGGCCCTTGCCAATTGGGTGAAAATTTCCCTTTGGCTTCATCTTGATGCGGGAAGATCCGCTTCAGCACCAGCTGCCCTGGCGTGAATTGTCTAGGTCAGACCCTTTTGTTGAAAGCTCTAGACATTCTGTTATGGTAAACTTGACCATGACATACTAGATTCATTCTTTTCTCGTCAATGAGAGCCAGTTATTCATAGCGACTTTGTATCCATTCTGCATCACTGAGTTCATCCTCTTGTATGATTCTCAAAGAAGAAATTTCTACTTTGGCGGGAATGACAACTTCAGTGCCATAGACCAGCAAATAAGGAGTTACCCCAGTTGATGTGCGAACCGTGGTGTGATATCCAGGTAGGGAAAACGGTAACTTCTCATGCCATTGTTTGTGGTTATCTACCATCTTCCTTAATATCTTCTTGATGTTCTTATTGGCAGCTTTAACAACTCCATTCATTTGTGGCCTGTATGCTGTGGAATTCTTATGCTTGATCTTGAAGGTTTCACACATGGATTTCATCAAATCACTATTAAGGTTGGCGGTGTTGTTGGTGATGATTGATTCCGGTGCCCCGAATCGACAGACAATATGATCCCTAACGAAATCTGCGACGACCTTTTTAGTTACATCCTTGTAAGATGCGGCTTCAACCCATTTTGTGAAATAGTCTATGGCCACTAGAATGAACCTGTGCCCATTTTAAGCGGCAGGTTCGATTGGAATGATGACATCCATCCCCCAAGCGGAGAAAGGCCAAGGTGCACTTGTTGCATTGAGTTCATTGGGTGGCACTCGTATCATATCCGCATGTACTTGGCATTGATGACACTTTTGGACATACCTGATGCAGTCCGTTTCCATAGTCATCCAGAAATATCTTACTCTTAATATCTTCTTGGCTAAAACAAAGCCATTCATGTGTGGTCCGCAAGTTCCGGCATGTATCTCTTCGAGCAATTTGGATGCTTCCTTGGCGTCGACACACCATAATAATCCTAGATCTGGAGTCCTTCTGCACAGAATTCCTCCACTTTGGAAGAAATGGTTGGACAATCTTCGAAGTGTGCGTTTCTGAGTATGATTTGAGTGCTCCGGGTACTCTCCTTTTGCCAAGTATTCTTTGATGTCATGGAACCACGGATTCCCATCAGTTTCTTCTTCAACATGAGCACAATAAGCTGGCTGATTATGGATCCCTACTAGAATAAGATCGATGAAATTCTTGTCTGGGTGTTGTATCATAGAAGATAGAGTGGCCAACGCATCTGCGAACTCATTCTGGATTCTCGGAACATGTTTGAACTCTATTTTTGTGAATCTCTTCATCAACTCTTGTACGTAGTACAAATATGGCAATATTTTGGTATTCTTTGTAGCCCATTCTCCTAGAACCTGATGTACCAAAAAGTCTGAATCTCCAATTACCAGTAATTCCTGAATGTTCATGTCAATGGCCAACTTGAGCCCCAAGATGCAGGCCTCATATTCTGCCATATTGTTGGTACATGAAAACCTGAGCTTTGCAGATACTGGATAGTGTTGACATGCTTCTGACACTAAAACTGCTCCAATACCTACTCCTTTGAAGTTTGCAGCTCCATCGAAGAACATTCTCTAATAGGTTTCAGTGATATCTTCTCCTACGAATTATACATCTTCAACGGGAAAATACGTTTTCAGTGGTTCGTATTCTCCACCCACATGATTTTCTACCAGATGATCTGCCAACGCTTTCCCCTTGACCGCTTTCTGAGTTACATAGATGATGTCGAACTCACTTAGTAGTATCTGCCATTTAGCCAACTTTCCCGCAGGCATGGGTTTCTGGAAGATGTATTTTAACGGATCCATTATTGATATGAGATATATGGTGTAAGCACAGAAGTAGTGCCTCAACTTCTGAGCTATCCACGTCAAAGCGCAGCAGGTGCACTCCAGCAAAGAATATCGTGCTTCGTAGGGTGTGAACTTCTTACTTAGATAGTATATGGCATGTTCCTTTCTTCCCGTCTCATCGTGTTGTCCCAAGACACAGCCGAAAGCCCCATCCAGTACAGATAAATAGAGTAGAAGAGGTCTCCTAGGTTCTGGTGAGACCAGAACAGGTGGTTTGGATAAATATTCCTTGATCTTGTCAAAGGCTTTCTGGCATTCTTCAGTCCAACTTATTGCAATGTCTTTCTTTAACATTTTAAAAATCGGTTCACAGATCACAGTTGATTGTGCTATGAAACGGCTGATGTAATTGAGACGCCCCAAGAAACTTATCACATCTTTTTTGTTCTTCGGAGGTGGCAAATCTTGGATAGCCTTGACCTTTGACGGGTCTAGCTCAATTTCTCGGCGGCTGACGATGAACCCTAACAACTTTCCAGTAGGGACTCCGAAGGCACATTTTGCGGGATTTAGTTTCAGGTTGTATCTTCGAAGTCGATCAAAGAATTTCCTCAAATATACTATATGATCTGTGCTTCTCTTGGATTTGATGATGATGTCATCCACGTACACCTCTATCTCCTTGTGTATCATGTTATGAAAAATGGTTGTCATGGCCCTCAAAAAGGTGGCTCCAGCATTCTTTAGGCCAAACAGAATAATTTTGTAACAATATACTCCCCATGGTGTAATAAAGGCTGTCTTTTCGGAATCTTTTTCATCCATCCAGATCTGATGATATCCCGCGAAGCAATCCACAAAGGATTGGAGTTCATGCTTGGCACATTTGTCAATCAGTATATGTATATTGGGCAAAGGGAAATCATCTTTGGGACTTGCTCTGTTTAAATCCTGATAGTCGACACACACTCCGACCTTCCCATCTTTCTTTGGAACTAGCACAATGTTAGCCAACCAGGTCGGATATTCAACCACTCTAAGAACCTTGGCTTTGATCTGCTTGGTGACTTCCTCCTTTATTTTCAGACTCATATCTGGTTTGAACTTTACCGAGCTTCTACTTTACAGGCGGACACATAGGGTTGGTAGGTAGTTTATAAGCCACTATGGACGTGCTCAAACCGGTCATATCATCATAGGACTATGCAAAAATATCCTCATACTCATTTAAGAACTGGACATACTCTTCCTTATCTAACGGTGATAGGTGAATGCTTACACGCGTTTCCTTGACTGTTTCAGAGTCTCCCAAATTAACTATTTCGATCTCATCCAAATTGGACTTAGGCTTGTTTTCAAAGTTTTCCACTTCTCTGACAATTTCCTCGGGTATTATATCCTCTTCCAGATCCTCTGAATCACTATCCTTATGTTGCGTTGTCTCATTACATGTCACAGTCGTAGGTTCATCGGGATAGGTAATAATAATGTTATAGAGAAAAAATGTAAAGAATAATAATAAATACTAAGAATAACAATGCATTAAATAAATCTTGAAAACGTCAAACAAGTACGACTCGATGACTTGAGCAATTATTTCAAAAAAAAATAGGTTTAAAAATAAAATACTAAAAATGTCTTAAATGCCCATAAAAATATTTTCAAAAATAAATGATGCTAATTGCCAGGCTACCCAGGAACTCGATGGGCCCTTGATGGTGCAGCAGTCCAATTCTTGAGAACAACTCCCTTCTCCACGGTCTGAATAATAAGGCCTTCCTCCTCCTCCTCAACTATCGCACTACAGTCCATGTCTTCATCATCCAAAAATAGATTCCTTATGCCATCTAGAACTTCATCTTCTTCGGATTCCCACATTATGCCAGCTTGATGAAATGACTGGCTCCAATGTGGTACTGGTTGCTCTAGAGGGTAATAAGGACTACGTCATGGCGGCGACCAATTCTGATACTCGTGCCAGGTGTATTCATACCCAAGCCCAAAAGTTGTGTCATGACGCTTTAGCTGTATCAGTTTGGTGATCCCCTAGAGATTCTTACCGAGACCCTTGCCAGGTTTATACCATGTCCATGCTAATATGCCTTCTATCTTACTGCTCCAACATTTGTCCTTTTCAATTGCGTTGACGTGCTCGATGCGATGGTATGTTTCTCCACCCAACTTCCTTCTATTCTCGATGACCGGAACAGTTTGATTGGTGTAAATGGGATTACTTCCGTCCCCATAGATGATCACTTCCTGATGGTTCCACTCAAACGTCATGACCTGATGTAGAGTAGAAGCTACGGCCCCAGCGACATGTATCCAAGGTCATCCCAATAATAGGTTGTAGGTAGCAGATATGTCCAACACTTGAAACTCAACATCAAACTAGGTTGGGCCCATCTGCAGGCTGAGATTAGTCTCCCCAATTGTGGCCCTTTGAGACCCATCAAATGCTTTCACATTCATACTTTTTGCTCGTATCTCGTACAAGCCTTTACCCAATCTTTTCAGAGTAGTTAGTGGACATATGTTGAGACTCGAACCCCCATCTATCAAGACTCTGACAATGAACTTGTCCTCAAACTGCACTGTGAAATGCAGTGCCCTGTTATGACTTAGTCCTTCTGGTGGCAACTCGTTTTCATGAAAAAGTGATCTTATGGCTTTCCAACACTTGCCCTACCATGTTGGCCATCTCTCCACTGGTGATGTTGTTGGGTACATAGGTTTCATTCAACACCTTCATCAGGGCATTCCTATATGCCTCAGAGTTTTGCAGCAGTGATAAAATAGATATTTGAGCAGGGGTTTTGTTCAGATGAGCAACCACAAAATACTCTCTTGCCTGCACCTTTCTCCAAAGATCATCTGGGCCAGTCTCAATGACAAGCAGTTTAGAGGTGGCTTCTTTGCTTGTTTCTCCCAAATACTTGGGTGTATAAATCCTACCAATTCTGGTCATGCCTTGCGCTGCACCTGTTTCTTCCATTTTTGCCTTTCCTTTCCTTCTTGCTTCCGCAACATAATCCCATGGTATAACATTAGACTTATAAGATGGTGTATATGCTACCACCACGGTGAAGGGCGTTGTTACTTCAACCTCAACCGGAGTTGGTGCAGCTACCTCAACTTCAATTGGTGCCTGAGTCTGTACCATGATAGGTGTGAGAGTGACTGGAGATGTTTCAGAATTATCCCTTTCTCGAATGAGTCCAATTGACCCCTTTGAGTCCCATTCTTCATCGGTCTCTATCACGTTTACCCCTCCACACCTATGATCTGGGAGAGGATTGTTACGGACATTGGGTGCAGCCTCCTTTGCCTGTATGACTTTGATGTCAATTAATGTCTGAATCTTATCCTTCAAAGTATGACACTCATCAATAGTATGACCTTTCATGCCTGAGTGATAGGCACATGTCTTATTTGGGTTAATCCACTGGGAGGGGTTTTCCATAGCAATAACGGGAATGGGAGTGATATAACCGGCAACCTTCAGTCTCTCGTACAGCTGGTCTATAGGTTTAGCAATTGGGGTGTATTGTCTGGGTGGTCTGCGATCGAAACTTGGTCTAGGTTTTTGGTAGTTTTGGCGGGCTGGTGGTGAGTGGTAGTATGCTGGTTGGGTGTTATAGGTATGGTAAGTGGAGGTAGGTTGTTGGTATCTGGGAGGTGGGCTGATATGCGGGTGGAGGTGTTTGGTATGTAAGAGGAGACTTTGGACCTTGGGCTACCATCACGGCACCTAATTCTTTCTTCTTGGAGATACCTCCTGACTGTAAGCCTTTATTTGTGGCTTGGAGTGCTTCAACATTTGTCACCATTCCACTTTTGATTCCTTCTTCTATTCTTTCTCCCAATTTGATGATGTCAGAAAACTTATGGTTTTCAATAACCATCAGTCTTTCGTAGTATTGCGGATCTTGAGCTCTGATGAAGAACTTATTCATCTGTTCTTCTTCCAGTGCTTGCCTTACTTTTGCAGCTTCATACCTCCACCAAGTAGCGTACTCACGGAAAGTTTCCGTTGGCCTCTTCTTGAGATTCTGAATGTAGAAAATGTCTGGTGCATTTTCTATGTTAAACCTGAACCGATCTATGAAATCTGATGCCATGCTCACCCAATTAACCCATTTCTTTGGGTTCTGACTGATGTACTAAGACAGGGCGTCTCCAGTGAGGCTCCTCATGAACAACTTCATGTGGATTCTTTCATCCCTGCCAACTCCTACAAGCTTGTCACAATATGTTCTCAAGTGCACCTTCGGATCACCAGTTCGGTCGAACATTTCAAACTTGGGAGATTTGTAACCCTCTGGCAGTTCTACATCTGGCTGAGTACACAAATCTTTATAATTCAAACCCTTAATGCATTTGCCCCCTTCGACACTTTGAACTCTGCCAGTAAGTTTCTTGAGTTCCTCCACCATGTTCTTGATGAGCAGGTCCTTCTCAATGAATTCGGGTATGTATAGGGTCTGCTGTGGGCGTGGGGTAAGGTTTCCACATATATAGGATTGCTTTAGTGGACTCTGGGAATTTGGGCGTAATGGTGGTCATTGGTTGAGTTTTGTGGGTCATGAGTAGGCTGTGGTGCATTCTGAGGGGTGTGGTATGTGGTTGTTTGTGGATATTGAGTTGGATGGTGATGGTGTTGTTGAGGAGTAGGTATCGATAGAGGGTTGTGGTTCTGAGGAGGTATGGCTTATTGATGTGGTGCAGGAGGATTTTGCGGAATTTGTGTGTTTTGGGGAGGTACCGGGTTTTGGGCATTTGTGTTTTGTTGGTTAAGGCCGGAGACATTTAGGGTGAAGGAAAGGTTTGCCAAGTTCCGGACCTGCTCAAGTTTTGTAGCTCTAATATTTTCTGTTCCAGACGTAGGACAAATTCATTCTGTGCTGGAGTATTCCGACTGTCTGAGGTTTCAACGTTCTCTGCATTGTCCTTTCTGATACCGCTTAAATCGATCATTTTTCCTTTCCCTTTGCTTCTGCCTTTAGGATTACTCAGTGGAGGAGGAGGTGGAGGACCTCTGGATCTAGTGTGATATGTGGATGATGCCAGTATGCACGAACCAACCTTTGGGGAATAGGAATAAACAAAAGAAAAGAAAAACAAAAAAGGTAACCAAGTCAGTAAGGGATATTGAAAGGATGTTTGCGATATTGAACATGTGTTGCAGAATCAGTAAATAAATTCGCGTCCTAATTTGGGGGACCTCGTTGTGCCCGAGATAGGCCTAAGTGACACATAGACTTGGAGAAAATTGATGCCAATAATTGTGCCATTTTATTAATGTGAAAATGAATCAGATTCATACTAAAACGACAATAATAAGAAAATTACTAATGGCATTTTCCTTATTACAATCGAAATCTAAACCGAAGCTAAAAAGTAGTAAAGAACATCATTTCCTAATCTATTTGGCCCCAGAGGGACCTTCTCCATGCTTGGCCTTCTTGGATCTATCAATCAAGTTCCCCAGGTCGCGCATGTCCAATAGTAGTTAAGCCCTTGCTAGGTGCCCTCCCTCATTGCCTTCCATATTCTGACAATCCGAGAGCCTCTTCCTTATCTTCCACTCAAGTTCCATTAACCCCTGCTCCAAATATTCCAATCTTTCTGTTGATTTAGTAGCAATTTCTTTCCATTCGCCGATGGCTTTCATATCCACTTTGTGCTGTTCCAAATGTCTAGCTTCAGACTCGAAAACCCTCTTGCACAGCATCCTATACTTGACTTGTGCTTCAACAACGTCATCTATAACCCTATTTTCCAGATTAATCCCTGGCTTGACATCTCCCACTATATCATCTGCCAACCATGATGGGTAGAAGTATACATGGCCGGCGTGGTACCTGTCTGGCTCGATAGTGTCTTTCTTTACAATGACCTTTTGATTCCACATATGATGTTCCTCAAACTTGAATGGAATGATGTTCCCTTTAAAGTCTGCTTTATACTGGACCATGTTGGAAACCCGAGGTATAACCTGCTTTCTTCCCGCTTGCCTCATTACTCTTATAAGAGCATAATGATAGATTCCTCTTAACCCGATCAGCACTAAATGAGTGGTTTCTCTTGACCTGATGATGAACTCTCTACTAGGGAACCATTCGAACATCCAATGTACCCTTTCGTCAGTCAAATTGCTGAAGACACACACCCAGCTCACAACATTTCCAAGTTGCGCGAACCTATCTAGGATAAATGTCATTCTTTTTGGATGATGGTAGGCTATGTAGTCATTCAATGGTCATCGCAGAAGTTCTTGACGATATTCACCTATCTGGAAATGTTCTAATAAAGAAACCTGTAGCAACAGATTACGGCCTCGAAATGCCCATACCCCTACTTGCATCGATCTAGAGCTCGGTACATTTCGGCCAAGATCATGCGGATGATAGTGTAAGTTTGTCCTTCAATTCCTTCCATTAGAGTCCTAGCGACCATGGCTAAGCGAGTGTGGATCCTCCCCCCTTTCATCGAAAATATCAGCAACCCCAAGAAACAGACAATGAACACAAAAACTCGGCGGTGTGTCCAACCCAAAAAAGTAATGAAAAGTTCATCACGGTGAAGGCGATATGACTTGCTATGACCATAACATTCATAAAGGAATTAAAATGGTATGTATGACTACTTCAGATAGGGTAATTCATCATTTTTCTTGAAACCCATCATTTTCAAAAAACCGCGGGGAGTGCAATTTTCTGGTACTAATAAACCTTGACTATCCCATGGCAGCCTAGCGAAGCCTCCTATTTCCTGTAAGAGAGGGGTTATCTATACATTACCAAAGCGAAAGATAGCTCTTTTCTCATCCCAAAACATAGTGGCTGCCTCAATCAATGCGTTATTTGGCCGAATATCCAATAAGGAAGGTAAATTTTCGAGGATCCTTTTCACATGATTCTGGTCACTAGGTGAGAGGTTCTTCCACTAATCAAGAAGCAAAGGTGGGATGTTTTGAACCATGTTGAACCTGGGGACTTCGTGCCTCATTTTCTGCAAAACAAATAGAGTTAGCCCTTTCCCCCTCCGGGTCTGACTATTTACACATTAATGATCAACATACCAGCGTGTTTTCTCCAAGTAATGCACATAACGTGATGGTGTCCATTGGTATTATGGAAATTCCGTCGGGCTCTGGACAAGGCTTATCTTAGTGGATTATCACGTGGACAACGTTCTAACCTATACTAGGTTTGACATGATGCATGCATAATTGATATTGGAGTGAGGTTTCTAGAAGGGCCTAGACTGGTACTCTCAAGTGGACAACTTGAAAGGGAAAGGCACGGAACCGTTGACTGCACCGCTGATCGACTAGTTTACCGCAAATAAGCCTTTCTAATTTAAAAGGTAATTTTTGGAAGAGCGCGGACACTCATCAAGTGCCTCTATTGTATTAGTTGGGCACGAGTGGAATATGATGTGGAGCATGCTTTATGCAAAGATAATAACACATTGCCAAGTATTTGTATGATAAATACGTAAAAAGAAGTAAATACAGTATTAAGGTAAAACATACAAGAGAGACAAAGGAAAAAGTTAGTCCGTGGAATATATGCGAGAATGTAATAAAGCAAATAATATAGTAGTGTTTAAACAAATGAAGAACAGTTAGAGCAAATAAGGGCGAATAGGGAAAGGAATGTGCATTTCGTAACAAATTTAAGAAAATAAAGGTGGAGAAGGGAAGGGACGTGCATTTAATAACATGTTTAAACAAGTAAAGGCGAATGGGAAAGGGATGTGCATGTAATAGCAAAATTTAACAAATAAAGATGGAAAAGGAATGTGCGTTTTATAACAAAGAAAACTAATCCACATAAGCCAAGTTCATTATGGTAAGAACCTAAGTATCCCCAGCAGAGTTGCCATGCTGTCGCGCCCCTTTTTCTCGCGAAATCGGGTTTCGACATGTGACAACTCTTTTAAGGAGGTATTAAAAGAGGAGAGTCGCCACCTAATGGTTTAAGGTGCGTTAGGGCACCTATTATGCAAATGACTCTGTTTGATTAGTCAACGCCACCAAAGATCGGGTAAGGGCTCAAGTTACCTCAAAGAGAAGGTGTTAGGCACTCCTCGAGATTCACAATTGTGGGTCCCGACCAAACTTAAGATTATGTGAATTATGATTAATCTAGGTGATCAAATAAACAAAAGGAGCTCAGAAGTCACAGAACTTTATTACAACATGGTTAATATAGGTCTTAGTGCGAATATAGGGATACAACTATTTAGATCTAATAACAACATATAAAGATGAGGGGGGTCCTAATTTTTTTAGTCTAAAGGATCACCCCGTACAATATAAATAATACTTCGTAACTCCCTCAAGATGGGATGTTACTCATATTATTCAGCGAGCACAGACTATCATCTCCTGTTACCCGATTACTATGTTAAAGTTGTTACTTAAAAGAGTTCTAATTCAATTATAGGTCGTACCTTATGCGTGCACTGATGAGTGGTGATTTTATCACTCATTCTAGTTTCTTTTCTTTAGATTTTGCGTCCTTTAATTATAATATGAGGTTGTTTATGGTGTGTATTGCTAGATTTTCAGGTAAATGATGCCACAAAGAGAGTTGAATTCAAGTGAAGTGGAATTGAGCAAAAAAGAGTACAAAAGTGCAAAATCCTTTAGTGATTCCGCATCTACGGAACACTGTCCGCATATGCGACCTCTCATCTGTGAGCTGGAAGGCCACATCTGCGGAGTTAAGCTTCATTCACTGGGACCGCATCTGCGGCAAAAATCCGCACCTGCGGAGTCGCTGGTGCGACTATTTTGTCTGCATCTACAGAGAAGGGGAATTCCACATGGGCTCGCACTTGCGATGACTTATCCGCATCTGCGGAGTCGCACTTGCGCCATAATGTCCGCATCTGCGGAGTAGGCAAATCCCCTGAGTTCATGCATCTGCGATTGAAGGCCCGCATTTGCGGAGACGCACCTGCGAGGATTTTTTCGCATGTGCGGTCAACGGGCTTCTGACCTAGGCAGTATTGATATTTCACATTTTCTCAACTCCAAACCCACAAATACATGACCTAGCTCATTTTTGGGATATCTTGGAACATCTTTGGCTTATTTTTCAGTTCCTAGACTAGAGAAGACAAGGTTTGGAGCTAGGGTTCTTGCACACACACTTGGGTTTTGAAGATTTTATGCTTTTGGTTGATAATTGCTTACTCCTTTATGCTCATTTCTTCATTTCCTTGCTTTGTATTGTATATCTAAGTGTGTAGTATTTATTTCCAACACTTGAATCTTTTTTATGGAAATATTCATATTTAATGTATGGATTATATACCTTGTTGTGCTTATGTATTGAACGATTTGTATTTATTATGAAGCGAGTTGTTGTTTCTTTAATTATCCTTGTTCTTGAATATTTCCAAAGGGATTAGCTAACCCTAGGACTCTCCCATTAACTTCGAATTAATTTTAGAAAAGATAATTTGGGGTTGAGAAAGATTAATTAACAAGAACTTGAGGCTTTAACCCTCATTTTACAGATTCTACCTAGGGATAGGAATGAACTACTTGTAGCCATATCCGGGTGTGCTTAATATCTTAATTGTTTTAGGGATAATTCAATCAAGAAGTCTTTTTAGTTTTCGAGAGAAGCTAATATAGAATTATTACCCGTGGCTAATAAATAATAAACTCGCTCATATTTATAAAATTGTGAAGTATATTGGATCTCACTTGAGTGTAATTCCCGATGCATCCATGCTTGTGGCCATTGATCATTTTACTTGCTTTCTAGGTTAGTTTACGCTATCGCATTTAGCTATAATATTTTCTCAACAACCATTATAAGTGTTTGGCATTGCATAATAAGTGATAATTCTCTTACATTCCTAATCGCCTATATATTGCTCTCTTTGGGATTCGACCCCGACTCATAGTTGGGTAAATTATATTGCATGCGACCGTGTCCATTTACTTTTTAGTAGTGGATTTGGACGTCATCAAAATTGGCGCCGTTGCCGGGGAACAATTTGGCGTAATTTAAGTTGTTTGAGAAATAAGCGTAAGTGCTTTGGTCCAAACTTGTGAATATTTGTGTAATTATCTTTCTTACCTTGGTCTATTTTTCTTGTTTGTTTCTTGTTTATTTTCTTAGTTTTGAAAAGAAAAAACAATGGCATCATATAATAAAAATTGGTCGGATGGTAGTTGTTTATACTTTGATGACCCTTGTCCTTATTGTGGAGACCACACTCGTGGCAAAATTATTTAAATTCTCCCGGGGGTGGATTGTGTGCACAATCTCAAACCCACGAGTGGAGTATTTGTGATAAGTGTGGTCGTCAAAATGGTTATTGGGATGATTGTGCTTATTTGTCCTTTCCTTCCCCAAGCCCCCGCTATGATGATTCTACTTTTTGTGATGAAAATTATAAGAATATGGAAGTGGAAGAAATTGAGCATGGTCAAAATGGAGAGTTTAAGCTCATGTTAGAATGCCTACTTAAAGGAGGAAACAAAGAGCAAAATGCCTTGGAAGAGCTTTTGGAAAATAGTTTCCAAAATGATTTGGTGCTTGAAAGGTTAAACTTACAAATGGGAGAAATGCTTGAAGCTTTAGAGGTACAAAAAGCCTCAGAAGTGAATGATAGCCAAGAACCTTCCTTATATGTGGAAGACAGAAATCCTTCCTTGGCACTTGATCAAAACCAAGAAGAACGCTCAAATGCTCAAAATGAGAAAATGATGCTCATGTTGGAGGCCATTCTTGAAAATGAGGAAATGCAAAGCTTGGCACTCGAGGACTTGAAACAAGGTTTGACTCAAAATGATGAGTACATCCGCACCTTGGAAAATCAAATGAAAATATTGGTTGAGGCTCACTATGCCCACCAACTTGAGAGTGTGGAAAGAAATCAAGAAGAGTTCGACATCGAGGAAGAAAGTGAGCTTTATTTTGAGGAATCAAGTATTGAACTTCTGCCAACCGACTCCATCAGTGTTAATGATACCAAGAAAAATATGGAATTGGAGTCAACCGGTGTAAGTGAAAATATGGTTGAAGTCGACTCTAGTTCGGGGGAAAAAGAGAATGTCAAAATCCGGAAAGATTTGCAATTTGAAGGCTTGAGGTTGCATTCCAAGCATTTTTCAACATTAGAATTGCATGGTGATATGGGAATTGAGCCGTGTGAATTCATATGGAAGTGCAAAGAATAAAAACAAGAGCCATACATTTTGCAATTTGCATATTCAAAAAGGCAAAATGACATTTCTCACATGAAAGCCAAGAAACGCAAAATGAAGAAATTAAAGTTTGGCTTGATCATTTACTTACCACCACCTCCCGTTGCTCGTGGTCACAAGCTTGATTCCAAGTTAGGTGCCCAATTCATATCATCCAAGTGGCGAGAAAAGTGGTAAAGTTAATCCGCGTCGTGCCACGACATTAAATGCGACACTTTTTGGGAGGCAACCCGTCGTTTTCAAAATTGTCGGTCATTTTTGAATTTTTTTTTTTTTTTTAGGATAGCTTAGTATATTATTTTTGACTAATCTGTTAAGTTTCAGATTTTTTGGAGTTGAATTAAGAAGTTTGGGGTGTTGGAACAAACCAAAGTAGTAGCTACCCAGAATTGGCCTGCCAAATCCTGGCATAACCGCACCTGTGGACATAAGAACACTGGTGCGCTCACGCAGAAGCGGAAACCAAAGCACAAATGTGCAACCATTCGTAGGTGCGATGTGAAACTCGCAGAAGCGGCTTCGAAGAAGCGCTTCTGGAGTCGCAGGTGCGGATATCAAACTGGTTTAATCAAATAACTCCCTCATTTCATCAGGTAAACTCTAAAAACAATTTCCCCAAACTCAAACTCCTCTCATCTCTCACACAAAGAAATCACTGCATCAAACTGCTCATGCTCGAGTTCTCACACAAGACAAGGCAGGTATCTCTTATCTGCTCCTCTCTTCTACTTCTCTTTCCTTCTTCTTCTTCCTCATTTCTGGGTTCCCATGTCCGTTCCCCTGATTCCCCATTTCGCTATGATTAATGTTGCTATTTAGGGTGAGGATATTGGTTGAGAGTATGTAATGTGTGCTGTTGTGTTGAACATCCATGTTGGGGGAAATCTGAGTACCCAAAATCATGTGAAGAAGCATAAATTCTCACTGCTTGCAATGTGTTCGACAAATTGTCCAAAGGAAAATCATTTGCTAAGTACCACAAAATCAAGTTTAATAGAGTCGCAGGTTTATGTAATGCACTAATTTAGAAGTCTTGAGTATAAATTATGTGCTAAAAATCTTGTTTGAGCAGTAAAAGAGTCAAAATTTCTGGGCATTTGAACCCACTGATGAACATAGCAGAAGCGAATGAAATGCCGTAGATGCGGCCTGGCACTGCGTAGACTGTTCCGCAGGTGCGAACACTGAGGAAATGGGAAAAACTGCAGAAGTGGATAAAAACCCGCAGAAGCGGGATCGCACCTGCGATGGCTGTTCCGCAGGTGCAGAAACTGGGCAGATTTCCAAATTCCAGTAGCTTTGCATCTGGAGCTTCCCGGGTCCATTTGACTCGATTCATTGGCCTAATTTCTTTGTTTTAAATTACCTAATATGATTCTACTGCCCGACTAATGTTGTTTTGATTTTTTGAAGGTACTTTGAACTAAAATGGACCCGAACATGAACGAAAATGCTCCGCTTGCTCCCGAAATTGAAGAAGTGGCTGAGGACTTAAACTATGATGCTACCAGATTCATGTCTTCCCAGTGCCAAGCCCGGTATCATGATGATATCATCACGAAGAAGCTCAAACTTGAGAAGGGAATTGCCGATGACAAAGTGTCCGAACTTCTTCCGGATTTCCATGGCCGGCTAGTTTCAAGCGGCTGGACCTGCTTCATCCCCACTCCATACGATGCCAATGAGGAATGGGTTAGGGAATTTTATGCCAATTTAAGTCGTACACATTTCCAAAACCATGAAATCACTATAAGGGGGAAGACTGTGAGATTCAGAGTTGAAGAGATAAATGATGTCTATAGGCTCCCAAATCATCCACTCGAGCCAGTGCAAGAAAGAGATACATGCAACAATGGTGATTGGCTAGTCGCAAAGCTATGTCCTCCAGGTGTGGTTGTTTATCATTGCGAGCAGAGTGTCTCCTTATGGGAACGTGTCTGATGTTCCTTATACTAGGGCCTTGATAATTGTTTGCATCCTTGATGACATTGTTCGGGAGTTGAAGGAGTATGTGCTTCAAGGTGGCACATTATTGATATTTCCATCATTGATTATAGAGTTTTGCCGGCGTGCACATGTTGAGAAATGGAATGGAGTTGAGAGCAGCGGGAGCAGGCAGTGTGCTCAAAATCAAGAAGAGGAAAGTGGAGATTATTGTAGGTGAGGGGTCCTCCTCACAGACTGCTCAGGCCGAGGGACCATTTCGGATGCTAAATTCCCAGCTTGCTTCCATTCGTGACTTAGTGTCACAACTCCTTAGTGGGCCCTCACACTCCCAGCCTATGCCCGAGTACTTCACCAGGGATGGCATGAAGACCTACTTAGATGCACAGAAAAAGCAGGCAGAGTCTCAGGAGAAAATAACAACATCTGTTGGCAAACTTGAGGCCGCCTATGGCAATTTGGCCAAGGCACATGCAGATCTTCAGTCAGACTTTGAAAAGGAGAAAGCGAGCAACAAGAAGAAGGGAAAGTTTATGATCAAAATGTGGAGAGACATCAAAGCCATCTTCAAATGGGGGCAGCCGAACAGGAAGATACCTATTGCTGATGCTGAGGATAGTGAGGAGTACTCTTTCATGTCGAGTGCTGCTGCTGATGATGTTGATGACGCTGAGGAGGATGAGGCCGAGAGTTCTCAGCAACAGTGATTAGCCTTTCTCCCGTAGTCTGCTAGTCTGATGAAGACCTCAGGGAGACCCTCAAACTATTCTTATTTTATTTTGATATTGTGCAGTGAGGACACTGCAATGTTTTTAGTTGGGGGTGGATTTAGGGAGTATACTTTATTCGTACATTGATGTTATTTATTTTCCCTTGCCGGGTTTATGTTGTGGTATGGATATTGTGTGCCCTTGCCGGGCTTGTTTTGTTATGGATTATCATGTGCTCTTGCCGAGCGTAGTTTTGATTGGTTGTACATAGTCAAGATTAGTCACTTTTTTTATTGTATTTTATTTTATACTTTTTTTACTTTTTTTCTTTAGTCGTTTTTAGTAGTATTAGTTGCTTTTGTTATTTTAGCTTCTTTTAGTAGTTTTGTCCTTTTATTTTTATTTCCGTAGTGTTTATTTTATCTTGTTTAGTAGTTTTAGTTTATATTATTTTTATCTCTTTTAATAGTAATATACTTTTCAGTAAATGTCCTTGGGTTTTCTTTATGCTACGGTTCTTTCTCAAGGAATATTTATTTGTTGAACCGGGCGACTTTTTCCTATGACGGATGACGTGATGACTTTCTTAAGGGAATTAGTCTTATTTTTTTATGTGGAGACTTTTGGATTATTTGGTACTAACAAAATTAATCTCTTGTCTGTGAAGTGTGAATTAAGAATACCCCTCCGATGTTTGGTTTTAAATTGAAAAAGTAAGTTGCATGGGGAAGAATAATTTTTGAGACAACTTTTTGGCTCATTTATGACTCTTTGCCCACTAGTTGGCATGATATTGCTCTAAATGCTCTTGTTAAGAAGTGAAATTGATCCGGCTTGATTAGTTCATGTGCCATGTGTGATAGTTTTTGTTATAAATAATTCTTGTGTTTACTTCTATCATCTAGAACTTGCCTGGTTGTCTTTCAATGCTAATGTTAATTATGTTTGGTTGGAGGGATGACCTTAGGCATTTTTTGTAATCTTTGAAAAAGCCTCTTTAGCCTTTCAAGCCTACCATTGCATAAATATTATCACTAGTTTACCCCATTTGAGCCTTTAACTTTTTCTTTGGCCACCTCATTACAAACCTTTACCCTTTTGTGAAATAATCCCCTCTTTTGAACCCGTCCCTCCTTGAATATTGAGAATGAGGCTAAAAGCCTAAGTTGGGGGTGTTGGTGTCAAGTTGGAAATTGGTAAGGTTGTACATTGAGGGTAGAAACATATACCTCAAAGTTGTTCATATGAAGTTACTCAAGCTCCAAAAGAAAATAGTAAAAAATAAAAGAAGAGAATAATATGTATATATATAAATATGGAGTCTTTAGAAGATTAGAGAGGTACTTTAAGGTGGTTCTATATTGGTAACTAGATGCCAATAAGGGCGATGTGGCTTGAAAAGAAGCAAAGTGCAAAAAAGAAAGACAAATGTGAGTAGTGTTCAAGGAGGGTGTAGTCACTTGTATCCCAAATGCTTATCCTACCCTTCCCTAAACCTCCATTACAAGCTTAAAAAGTACTTATGGTATGTCCAACCGAATGTTCTTGAATAGGCGGCGAATTAAAATAAGGGCAAGCTTATGGCATGATATTTTGTAACACTTGAAATTCTTTGTTGAGAGTGAGTGTCTTTGTGCATTTGTCCCTTGTATTGTTATTGTAAATATGGTAATTTTGGGACTTTCTTTCTTGTGAGGGAACATGAATTAGGATGGATTGGTGACATTGATGTATCCCGAAATGAGTAAATTGAGCATATATAGTAGACTAGTGCTTTTGAGTCACTTCTTGAGGCTTTTTGTTGTCACTTGATTATTTTGAAACTCCTTTGCATTTCTTAAAGTTGATTTTAAATGAGGGAGTTGTTTGGTTGAGATTCACATGCTTGAGCCTATATATTAGTACCAACCAAATCCATAAGTATGATGCTTAATTGGAGAATGTGATTTGTTTATGATAGCAATGCCACTTGTGCTTTAAATGGTAGAACCTCATTGAATTGTTGGTTTTGATTTGCTTGAGAACAAGCAAAAACTTTATGTTGGGGGTGTTGATGAGTGGTGATTTTACCACTCGTTCTAGTCTCTTTTTTTTAGATTTTGCGTCCTTTAATTATAATATAAGGTTGTTTATAATGTGTATTGCTAGATTTTCAGGTAAATGATGCCACGAAGAGAGTTGAATTCAAGTGAAGTGGAATTGAGCAAAAAAGAGTACAAAAGTGCAAAATCCTTCAGTGATTCCGCATCTGTGAAACACTATCCGCATATGAGATCTCGCATCTGCGAGCTGGAAGGCCGCATCTGCGGAGTTAAGCTTTATTCACTGGGACCGCATCTGCGGGAAATATCCGCCCCTGCGGAGTCGCTGGTGCGACTATTTTGTCCAGAGAAGGGGAATTCCACATGGGCTCGCACCTGCGATGACTTATCCGCATCTGCGGAGTCGCACTTGCACCACAATGTCCGCATATGCGGAGCAGGCAAATCCACTGAGTTCACGCATCTGTGATTGAAGACCGGCATTTGCGGAAACGCACCTGCGAGGAACTTTCTGCATGTGCGGTCAACGGGCTTCTGACCTGGGCAGTATTGATATTTCACATTTTCTCAACTCCAAACCCACAAACACACGACCTAGATCATTTTTGGGATATCTTGGAATATCTTTGGCAGATCTTTGGCTTATTTTTCAGTTTCTAGACTAGAGAAGACAAGGTTTGGAACAAGGGTTCTTGCACACACAATTGAGTCTTGAAGATTTGATGCTTTTGGTTGAGAATTTCTTACTCCTTTATGCTCATTTCTTCATTTCCTTGCTTTGTATTGTATATCTAAGTGTGTAGTATTTATTTCCAACACTTGAATCTTGTTTATGGAAATATTCATATTTAATGTGTGGATTAAATACCTTGTTATGCTTATGTATTGAATGATTTTTATTTATTATGAAGCGAGTTGTTGTTTCTTTAATTATTCTTGTTCTTGAATGTTTCCAAAGGGATTAGCTAACCCTAGGACTCGCCCATTAACTTCGAATTAATTTTGGAAAAGATAATTTGGGGTTGGGAAAGATTAATTAACAAGAACTTGAGGCTTTAACCCTCATTTTACAGATTCTACCTAGGGATAGGAATGAACTACTTATAGCCATATCCGGGTGTGCTTAATCTCTGAATTGTTTTAGGGATAATTCAATCAAGAAGTCTTGTTAGTTTTCGAGAGAAGCTAATATAAAATTATTACCCGAGGCTAATAAATAATAAACTCGCTCATATTTATAAAATTGTGAAATATATTGGATCGTTACTTGAGTGTAATTCCCGATGCATCCATGCTTGTAGCCATTGATCATTTTACTTGCTTTCTAGGTTAGTTTACGTTATCGCATTTAGCTATAATATTTTTTCAAAAACCATTCTAAGTGTTTGGCATTGCATAATAAGTGATAATTCTCTTACATTCCTAATCGCCTATATATTATTCTATGTGGGATTCGACTCCGACTCATAGTTGGGTAAATTATATTGCATGCGATCGTGTCCATTTACTTTTTAGTAGTGGATTTGGATGTCATCATGCACTACCCATCCCGTACCTATGGTCCAGGGGGTATTGGAACTTTACTTTGGATGGTTCTAGACCTCACTTAGGCTGCTCAGAAATGTCAAAACTAGGCGACATACAAAATACATTGGGCTTCACATATAGGCAGCCAAGGCTCAAGTTTGCCTCCACACTTAAGCAACAAATGCACGCAAGACAAATTGTATATTGAGCAGTTTAAGAATTAAGAACTTAAATCCCTATAGACATGATTTCTATTTTACAAGGCGTTAAGGCATGCAAGCAGTTTCAGAAACCAAGCGCCGCCCATAGACATGATTGTACAGTTGTCACATATTGATTGTTAAAATTGCAGATTTCCAGTTATTAACCCTGTTGTGTCTAGGTGACTTACACAGTAAAGACAATGGAATCTATCGAGAGAAATACAAAATCACTCACGCTTTGATAGTGGTCTAAGTGAACAATAAACAATGTTGAGAAGGGCATCATTAACAGTTATTAAGGCGAATTGTGGTATCCTATAGGCAGGATGTTTAACGATTAGCACTTGGAACTGATTTTATTGTTATACTTAGTCCTATAGGCATGGTTTCTAGTGAACAATGCGATACAGTAGCAAATGAAATGATCCAAATCCTATAGGAATGATTTCTAGCAATGTAAATTGAAGGAAAGTTCAACGATATTTATTTCCTATGGGCATGTTTTCTAATAACTTGTAGCAACAAGGATAATTGAAGCATTTGAGCTCATGCTTTGCTAGTAGACAAGTAGTGTGAGTGTATACTTCTCCTAATAGCATGATTTCTATAGTGTACCTAGAGAATGAACTACACATATAGCAAACACATTATCAAGTCCTATAGGCATGTTATCTACCCGTCGCTTGTAAATATTAAAATCTACCCCATTCTCTTTTACTAACAACCCCAATTATTTATTCAAAGATTATTACAGGCCTAATAATGAGTAAAAGTAACAATGTTACATAATAGTGATAAGAGGCCCACGGCAGGCCTAATAAATACCCATCGTTGCTTGGGCCTTCAATAGCTCTTACACAGCATACCCAGGATTTCAACAAAGCGCCCCATTAAATACATGACTCAGGGATCCACAGAGGGGTCCAGAACCAGTTTACTCAACCATGGCACCAAGTGTTGCACCATTTAAATTAGCCAATTCAAGTACACAACCCATAACAGGGGAAGTAAAGTGAATAGGAATAATTTAAGATTGAGGGAGTGACTAAGGACTAAGCCCTAGTGTGTCAGAGTTCACAAGGGTCTCAATTGGACCTCGAGCAGTGCTCACACTAGGGAGGCCAATAATAGAACCTAGGTAGCCTTGGCTTTCAGCCGACTAAGAATGAATAGTTCAGAATAAAATAAGTTGCCAGTGAGGAAAATGGACAGAAGTTAGGAGATACATTCATATCCTAAAGTAGACATAACCAAATTGAGCATATAGAGTAATTAATCAAATAGGCTAGTAGGTTCAGCAGGACAACTAAACACCACATAGATAGCCTCATATTGAAAGAAATTGGGGAAGAAACAGGTTTGCAAGATATACGTAGATTAAACCAATTGAGACCTAAGAGGTTTGGATTAAGCTAAGCATGCATCTTAGGGTCATGATAATAAGTATTTAGACATTGTGATAAACACTGGAAGAGACAGACTGAAAATATATTAGCATGAAAGAAAGATCATAGTCGATAGAAAATGGTTTTAATACAAATTGAAACACATTGTACATGCAAGACAGATATTGCAGAGATTCAGGACAGTGTGTGATAGCAAACACATATAAGTATTCTGGGATTAATATAGTAGACTAACCTACTAGAGAAGATATAAATTATGGCATAAAGAAAAATAGTTCAAGCAGGGTAGAGAGATCAAGTAAAGAATGATTGCCAAGATCTTAGTCAATCACTAATGGGGTAGGGGATCATGCTGAGTGACAAAAGAGCAAGTGAATATTTCACAATTACCACGGGAAGTTCTAACACAAGTATGAAGCATTCATTATAGAGATTAAGGACAAAACAAGTAAGCATGTATTAGGGAACATCCAAACAACCATACACTTAAGAGGATCAGATTATCCAAGTCAGACTTAGGCATTGTAACGACCCGACCGGTCATTTTGATAATTTAAGATCCATTCGGCGGCATAAGCCTTGAGCAGTTTTACATTATGTATATCGACCTGAGTGCATGGTTGAATTCAGTTGCCGGATGATTCGGAGTCGAATTGAAAGAAGGATGCTAGCTTTGGAAGCTTAAGCGGTGAGAATTTAACCGGAAAGTTTTGGAAGCTTAAATGAAAGTTGGATTTTTATGCGATTTCGGTCGGCAGTGGAAATTTTGATATCGAGCCAAGAATGGAATTCTGGAAGTGGCTGTAGTTTTGTAGTGTCATTTGTGACATGTGTGTGAAATTTGAAGTCATTCGGACTAGGTTTGATATGTTTCGGTGTCATTTGTAGAATTTGGAACATTCAAAGTTCCTTAGGCTTGAATCCGTGCTCCATTCATGTTTTTGATATTGTTCAATGTGGTTTGAAGGCTCGACTAAGATCGTATGGTGTTATAGGATGATTTGGTATGTTTGGTTGAGGTCCCGGGGGCCTCGAGTGTGTTTCAGATGCTTAACGGATGAATATTTGGACTTAGGCCATTGTTGTAGTTTTTTGGTGTCTTGTGTTTCGCACCTGCGGAGTGGGAACTGCAGGTGTGGACTCGCACGTGCGGAGATGGAAGCGCAGATACGAGAATTGAGAGTTGGCTTGGGGTCACAGGTGTGGGGAGGTTCCGTATTTGCGATGCCCGCAGATGCATAGAAGGCTCGCAGGTGAGGAGACTGTGGGAATTAGTGACTTCCGCATGTGCGGCTGGTTAGACAGCATGTGTTGTAGGCCCAAGTGCGAAAAATGGTCGCAGGTGCGAGGATCGCTGGGCAAAAAAGGGGTTGCAATCGAGGGTTAGTTCATTTTCACTCTATTTTTGATTTTGAGCTCGGGAGAAGGCGATTCTTTGAGGGATATTCAGAGGAATCTTGTGGGTAATGATTTCTTACTCGAATTTGCTTTTATTGCATTAATCTATTGTAGTTTTCCTCATTTAATCAAGGAAATTGGGTGAGAAATGTAAGAAATGGGGAAAACAAAGTTCCCCAATCAAAAATCTGAGTTTTGATCGAGTTCTAGGCGTCGGATGTAGATGATTTTTGTACAAGTGGTCTCGTGAGTGAATGGGTGTTCTAAATTGGTAACTTTTACCCGATTCTGAGTCATGGGCCCGGGGGAGACGTTTTGGGCGTTTTTCCTATTTTCTTGCCTTAGCTTCGAATTCATTAGCTAAAGTAGTTACTTGTAGTATTATTTACATTATGCAATTGATTTAATTAGATTTGGACCATTCGTAGTTGGATACTCATGGCAAGAGCGTGGTTTAGGATTGAGTCGAGCAATTCGAGGTAAATATCTTGCCTAACCTTGTGTAGGGGAACTACCACTTCGGATTTGAGTCATCTATGTTGATTGTAGTTTGTGTACGCGAGGTGACGAGTGCGTGCTCAGACTTATTTGTTGAAAGTTGGACTTTTAGGGTTCTTATGTTCTTATATTCACCGTGTATGATGTTGTTCTTGATACGCTTGAATTCCTATTTGCTAGTTTCACCTCTACAAGCTTTTATTAGAGATAATTGCTTTAGGATTCACTCTTACTGTCTATTTGACCCTTATTCGACTTAACTAATGATTTTACATCTTCTATCGTCGTGCTATATTTTTTCATAACTGCTTATCTTTAATTGAAATCATTATTTTCTCATCCTATAATTGTTTAGTCTTAATGGGAGTTATGATTATCTTCCGCTGCTTATCCTTACTTGAATTGTTGAATATTCCTCGTGATTTCTCAACCTCAAAAAGGGTTTAGATAACCTATATCTTAGTTGACTTTCCATTATTTGGAACTATTTGACTCGTGTTGGCTTCTTATTGTTGACTTGAATATTGTGGAATTGTTGCTACATTTTGTTTTTGTTTTCCCTTGTTAAGATGTTCTCCTTGTGCCTAGCATTCTTTACTATGGTTATTCCTTGTGGATGAGTTCTACCGTTCTTGTGATTTAAGTTCTTGAGTTGTTTTGCTCTTCGTAGTTTGCATCTCTGTCATTGTTGCTTTTGTACTTGTGGTGATGTACGAGGTTTCTATCATGTTATAGTTATTATCTCTGTTGTTTGCGCTGCATATTTAAATTGGGACTACAAACGTATTCTAGGAGATCCCCCTGTCTTGCTTATTTATTTTGGCACTACGGACGTATTCCGGGAGATCCCCCAGCACTGCATATTTAAATTGGGACTACGGACGTATTTCGGGAGATCCCCCTGTCTTGCATATTTACTTTGGGACTACGGACGTATTCCGGGAGATTCCCCAGCACTGCATGTTTATTTTTGGACTACGGACGTATTCCGGGAAATCCCACTCTGTACTGCATAATTAATTTGGGACTACGGGACGATATCCTTGTAGATTCCTCTGTGGTTATATCTATGTTCGGAGCTACTAATCTTCCTTACTTAGGTGTCACAAGGTGACTTATACTCGAAGGATATTACTTGAAAAGTTTATATTTGAAAAGTATTTATCTTGAAGGAACTATATTTGAAGGATATTTATTTGAAGGGTTTATATTTGAAAAGTATTTATCTTGAAAGAATTATGTTTGAAGGCTAATTATTTGAAAGGTTTATATTTGAAAGGTTTTTATCTTGAAAGAACTATGTTTGAAAGATATTTATTTGAAAGAAGTATATTTCAAAAATAATTTCTTATTGGAAAGGGTTATATTCTAAAGACATCAATTCAAAAACAAAAAAAAAATTATGGGTGAAAGTTTACACTTGAAGGATTTGACTAATTTATTGGGGTTTGTTGGCTGATACCTGATGTGAAAACTATTGTAGTTTCTGAGGTACTACTTGCCTTTACTGTATTGTGATTATCGGATTTGGGTTGTGTTTTCGTTCATTCTCCTGTGTCTTATTCTGGTGTTCCGCTGTTACTTGCTATTTTTCCTTCCTTATTGTAGTTGCTATGTCGTTAGACATATTGTAGGGTCCTTAGATATATGTTATGTTCTGTCATCCCTATACTTTTGCTTGTTCAGTTTATTAAACCAGTGGGTGTCTTGACTAATCCTCGTCACTACTTTACCGAGGTTAGTCTTGATACTTACTGGGCACCGCTGTGGTATGCTCATACTACACTTCTGCACATTTTGTGCACATCCAGGTATCGATCATTAGTAGCTGTGTGGATCCTTGCTGAGGAGACTCAAGGTAAATCAGCCGCTGCGTTCGCATGCTTCAGAGTCACCTTCCTATTTTGTATTTACACTATTTTTACTTACTTCCGAACAATTGTATTTAGAAGTTATAGTAAATTATGTAGAGCTTATGACTTGTACTACCGGTGTTGGAAAATTATAATTTTTTTAAAGATTTCTATATCGAGACTGTTAGATTTCCTTTGTTATTGTTGTTACTCAGTAAATGTTAGGCTTACCTAGTCCCTAAGACTAGGCGCCATCACAATACCCAACGGAGGGAAAATTGGGTCGTGACAAGTTGGTATAAGAGTGCTAGGTTCATATGTGCTACGAGTCATAAGCGAGTTTAGTATAGTCTTGCGGATCGGTACATAGACGTCTGTACTTATCTTCGAGAGGCTACAGAACTATTAGGATAATTGCATTTCCTTCATTCCTATCGTGCGAGTTCATTGATCTTGAAGTTTGAAATTTACCATTCCATTCTCTCACAAATGGTGAGGACACGAGCTGCGGTTCCTGATGATGTTACCCCCGGAGTAGATGCCGCTATGGTCAGAGGCAGAGGCCGACGAGGAGCACGTGCCGCAGCTAGGGCACCTACCAGAGCAGTAGTTGGGGAGCCTCCAGTAGTTCCAGTTGGAGGGCAAGTACCGGAGGCACCTGCTGTTGCCCCCAGACTCCAGGAGACTTTAGCACAGTTCCTGAGCATGTTTGGTGTATCGGCTTAGGTGGGGTTATTTTTGGTTGCACCAGTTACTTCACAGACCGGGGGAGGAGCCCAGACTCCCGCGCCCACACTCGAGAGTAGCGAGTTCATGTTGGTCAGGTTCCAGGTGTCATGGTGACACAGGCTATAGTTCCAGTTTGGATTATGGTCAGAGCAGCAACATCCGAGGAAGGGCAGCTTTGATTTGCAAGGTTCAAGAGATATAACCCTCCTACATTCAGCGGTTTGGCTTTAGAGAGTGCACCGGGTTTTCTGGAGGAGTGCCATAGCATCCTCCACACTATGGATATTGCTGAGACGAGTGGGGTTGCTTTTACTACGTTCCAGCTTAAGGGAGCAGCTCATTAGTGGTGGCGGGCATATGAGTTGGGTAGTCCAGCCAATGCAGCTTTATTTACATGGGTTCAGTTTTCAGAGATGTTTTTGAGCAAGTTTGTACCTTAGTCCCATCGGGATGCATGGCGCGCGGAGTTTGAGCAGTTGCGTTTGGGCACTATATCAGTATTAGGGTATGCCGTCAGATTCAGTGATTTGGCCAGGCATGCACCTTCTTTGGTCGCTTCAGTTAGAGGGCGAGTCCATAGATTCATTGAGGGGCTCAGGCATGATATTCGATTCAGCATGGCTCGAGAGTTGGAGTCATATGTTTTGTTTCAGCAGGTGGTAGGGATCGCTCACCGGTTAGAGGGCATGTGGGCCCGGGAGCGAGAGAAAAAACGAGACCAGGAGAGAGAGTACAGGGATGCGAGGAGGCCTCGTAGACTGGAGAGATCTATTGGTCCTTATTTTGGAGGCAGGGTACGACATGGTAGGAGTTTGGTGGGTCAGCCAGTTCAGTTGCACTTCCGGCTTCGCGCAGTGCTTCAGGTGCTCATGGGTCTTAGAGTACTCGTACTGCTCCGTTTCCACATCCACTTCAGCAGAGAGGTTGCTTTGAGTGTGGAGATAGAAGCCACATGGTGAGAGATATTCCTAGGCTTCGGGCAGGTGTGTCACAGCGAGTTATTCAGGTGAGTAGAGGGCGCCCAAGAGGGGGAGGCCCAACCCATTGATGTGTTTCATATAGTAGGCTGGAGGCCGCTAGCCAGATATTATCATACAGGTATGTTTTGATCTATTACAGAGGGGCACCATTTGTATATCATTATAGTTCTGCTGGTCGGGACGAATCCCTTATTTGTTGCTTCATTTATGAGTGAGTTTCATGCTTTGCACTCTATTTTCGTGTTTGTTCATGTCGGGACATTCTATGAGTTGTAGCCCATGTCCATCATTGTTTTTATTCATCATTGAGAGTGGTGAGACTAGAAGTGAGTCCTTGTTGTTCATCATGGTAAGCTTGATGTGATTTTTCCTGAGTATTTTGGTTACGAGCTGTGACTTGATATTCTACCGGGGTGAGAGTTCAGCGAGTGTTGTGATTTATTGGCAAAGCTGAGTTAGTGGAAGATTTCAATTAGTATGATATATATTCGATATGTGATTTAGAGTTGAGGGCGAGACCCTCGTGATCTCTTGTGCTTTGATATCTTTGAACCAGGCTGAGTACCGCTGTGGAAGTTATGTTAGGATCAGACCCTTGTGATTGTTCATATGCTTTAATTCTTTCCTTGTTATATTGTTTTGTAGGTTAGTATTGATAGAGAGTTGTGCCTGTCGGGCTTGTTTGGTAGTTTCCTTATGTGTTTCGCTTTTCATATTCAGTCAATTTCGTTCTGTGCTTCTTGAGTTTTAGCTTGAGGGGTGTGTGCCCGGTGGTGTTAGTTGTGGCTTGGTGATTTGGGTGTCAAATTATGAGGTCTTCGTGTTTCTTGCATTATCAGTACTATGGAGGTTTGAAACAGAGTTCTATCGGATATGAGGCTAATTGCCGATGCTGGGTTGATTTCGGGAAGCTATTGGGATTAGAAGTGTTATTAAGAGGGCCTATGTGTGGTGTGTTATGTTGTGTGGTCGTACCTTACGGGTGTAGGCATTAGTTGGTGCAACTGGTTGAGACTGATACCAGATATGGATTTAGAATCAGGTCTTTTGTAAATGAATAGAAGGTGAGAATTTGGGGTATGAGGCTTATCGATATTGGTAGAAAGGCTAAATTGCAGTTGATATGGTGTCGTCAGGCTTATGTAGATTGTGGTAACGTGGGATCACCTGCGGGTGTATGTTGGAAGTGTGCTTTCAGTGATTTGATGAGTTCGAGGCGAATCTTGGCAAGTTCGAGGACAAACGTTTGTTTTAAGAGGGGGAGAATGTAACGACCCGACCAGTCATTTTGATAATTTAAGCTCCGTTTGGCGGCATAAGGCCTTGAGTAGCTTCACATTATGTATATCGACCTGCGTGCATGGTTGGATTCAGTTGCCGGATGATTCAGAGTCGAATTGGAAGAAGGATTCTAGTTTTGGAAGCTTAAGCGGTGAGCATTTGATCGGAATTTGACCGAAATTTGAATTTTTGTGTAAACGGCTCCGGAATGAGTTATTGATGATGTCATCAGCTTCATATGGTGATTTTGGGCTTAGGAGTGCGTCCGAAATGTGATTTAGAGGTCCGTAGTAGATTTAGGCTTGAATTGGCGAAAGTTGGATTTTTTGGCGATTTCGGTCGGCAGTGAAAATTTTGATATCGAGCTGAGAATGGAATTCCGGAAGTGGCTGTAGTTTCGTAGAGTCATTTGTGACCTGTGTGTGAAATTTGAAGTCATTTGGACTAGGTTTGATATGTTTCGGCGTCATTTATAGAATTTGGAAAATTTAAAGTTTCTTAGGCTTGAATCCGTGCTCCATTCATGTTGTTGATGTTGTTCAATGTGGTTTGAAAGCTCAACTAAGATTGTATGGTGTTATATGATGCGTTGGTATGTTTGGTTGAGGTCCCGGGGGCCTCGGGTGTATTTCGGATGCCTAACGGATGAATTTTTGGACTTAGGCCATTGCTGTAGTTTTTCTAGTGTCTGGTGTTTTGCACCTGCGGAGTGGGAACCGTAGGTGTGGACTCGCACGTGCGGAGATAGAAGTGCATATGCAAGAATAGAGAGTTGGCCTGGGGTCGTAGGTGCGAGGAGGTTCCGCATCTGCGATGCCCGCAGATGAGTAGAAGGCTCGCAGGTGCGAAGACTGTGGGAGTTAGTGACTTCCGCAGGTGCGACTGGTTAGACCACAGGTGCAGTAGGCGAAGGTGTGAGAAATGGTCGCAGGTGCGAGGATCGTTGGGCAGAAAAGGGGTTGGAATCGAGGGTTAGTTCATTTTCACTCCATTTTTGATTATGAGCTCGGGAGAAGGCGATTCTTTGAGGGATTTTGAGAGGAATCTTATGGGTAACGATTTCTTACTCGAATTTGGTTTTATTGCATTAATCTATTGTAGTTTTCCTCATTTAATCAAGGTAATTGGGTGAGAAATGTAAGAAATGAGGGGGGGGGGAGTTCCCCAATCGAAATTCTGAGTTTTGATCGAGTTCTAGGCATCAAATTTAGATGCTTTTTGTACGAGTGGTCTCGTGAGTGAATGGGTGTTCTAAATTGGTAACTTTTACCCGATTCCGAGTCATGGGCCCGGGGAGACGTTTTTGGCATTTTTCCTATTTTCTTGCCTTAGCTCCGAATTCATTAGCTAAAGTACTTACTTGTAGTATTATTTAAATTATGCAATTGATTTGATTAGATTTGGGCCATTCGGAGTTGGATACTCGTGGCAAGAGCGTGGTTTCGTATTGAGTCGAGCGATTCGAGGTAAGTATCTTGCCTAACCTTGTGTGGGGGAACTACCCCTAAGGATTTGAGTCATCTATGTTGATTGTAATCTGTGTACGCGAGGTGAAGAGTGCGTGCTCGGAGTTATTTGTGGAAAGTTAGCCTTTTAGGGTCCTTTTTTCCTTATATTCACCGTGTATGATATTGTTCTTGATGCGCTTGAATTCCTATTTGCTAGTTTCACCTCTACATGCTTTGATTAGAGATAATTGCTTTAGGATTCACTCTTACTATCTATTTGACCTTTATTCGACTTAACCAAAGATTTTACATCTTCTATCGTCGTGCTATATTTTTTCATAACTGCTTATCTTTAATTGAAATCATTATTTTCTCATCTGATAATTGTTTAGTCTTAATGGGAGTTATGATTATCTTCCGCTGCTTATCCTTACTTGAATTGTTGAATATTCCTCATGATTTCTCAACCTCAAAAAGAGTTTAGATAACCTATATCTTAGTTGACTTGCCATTATTTGGAACTATTTGACTCGTGTTGGCTTCTTATTGTTGACTTGAATATTGTGGAATCGTTGCTACATTTTGTTTTTGTTTTCCCTTGTTAAGCTGTTCTCCTTGTGCCTAGCATTCTTTACTATGGTTATTCCTTGTGGATGAGTTCTACCGTTCTTGTGATTTAAGTTCTTGAGTTGATTTGCTCTCCGTACTTTGCATCTCTGTCATTGTTGCTTTTGTACTTGTGGTGATGTACGAGGTTTCTATCATGTTATAGTTGTTATCTCTGTTGTTTGCGCTGCATATTTAAATTGGGACTACAAACGTATTCTGGGAGATCCCCCTGTCTTGCTTATTTATTTTGGCACTACGGACGTATTCCGGGAGATCCCCCAGCACTGTATATTTAAATTGGGACTACGGACGTATTCCGGGAGATCCCCCTGTCTTGCATATTTACTTTGGGACTACGGACGTATTCCGGGAGATCCCCCAGCACTGCATAGTTATTTTTGGACTACGGACGTATTCCGGGAAATCCCCCCTCCGTACTGCATAATTAATTTGGGACTACGGGACGATATCCTTGTAGATTCCTCTCTGGTTATATCTATGTTCGGAGCTACTAATCTTCCTTACTTAGGTGTCACAAAGTGACTTATACTCGAAGGATATTACTTGAAAAGTTTATATTTGAAAAGTATTTATCTTGAAGGAACTATATTTGAAGGATATTTATTTGAAGGGTTATATTTGAAAAGTATTTATCTTGAAAGAACTATGTTTGAAGGCTAATTATTTGAAAGGTTTATATTTGAAAGGTTTTTATCTTGAAAGAACTATGTTTGAAAGATATTTATTTGAAGGAAGTATATTTCAAAAATAATTTCTTATTGGAAAGGATTATATTCTAAAGACATCAATTTAAAAACTTACGGGTGAAAGTTTACACTTGAAGGATTTGACTAATTTATTGGGGTTGTTGGCTGAGACCTGATGTGAAAACTATTGCAGCTGCTGAGTTACTACTTGCCTTTACTGTATTGTGATTTTTNCAGTTGCTGAGTTACTACTTGCCTTTACTGTATTGTGATTATCGGATTTGGTTTGTGTTTCTGTTCATTCTCCTGTGTCTTATTCTGGTGTTCCGCTGTTACTTGCTATTTTTCCTTCCTTATTGTAGTTGCTATGTCGTTAGACATATCGCGGGGTCCTTAGATAGATGTTATGTTTTGTCATCCCTATACCTTTGCTTGTTCAGTTTATTAAACCAGTGGGTGTCTTGACTAGTCCCCGTCACTACTTCACCGAGGTTAGTCTTGATACTTACTGGACACTGCTGTGGTGTGCTCATACTACACTTCTGCACATTTGTTGCAGATCCAGGTATCGATCGTTAGTAGCTATGCGGATCCTTGCTGAGGAGACTCAAGGTAAACCTGCCGTTGCGTTCGCAGGGTTCAGAGTCACCTTCCTGTTTTGTATTTACACTGTTTTTACTTACTTCCGAACAATTGTATTTAGAAGTTGTAGTAAACTCTGTAGACCTTATGACTTGTACTACCAGTTTTGGGAAATTGAAATTTGTTTAAAGATTTCTATATCGAGACCATAGTAAAGAATGCTAGGCACAAGGAGAGCATCTTAACAAGGGAAAATAAAAACAAAATGTAGCAACGATTCCACAATTTTCAAGTCAACAATAAGAAGCCAACACGAGTCAAATAGTTCCAAATAATGGCAAGTCAACTAAGATATAGGTTATCTAAACTCCTTTTGAGGTTGAGCAATTATGAGGAATATTCAACAATTCAAGTAAGGATAAGCAGCGAAAGATAATCATAACTCCCATTAAGACTAAACAATTATAGGATGAAAAAATAATGATTTCAATTAAAGATAAGCAGTTATGAGAAAATATAGCACGACGATAGAAGATGTAAAATCTTTGGTTAAGTCAAATAAGGGTCAAATAGACAGTAAGAGTGAATCCTAAAGCAATTATCTCTAATCAAAGCATGTAGATGTGAAACTAGTAAATGGGAATTCAAGCGTATCAAGAACAACATCATACACGGTGAATATAAGGACATAAGAACCCTAAAAGGCCAACTTTCCACAAATAAGTCCGAGAACGCACTCGTCACCTCGCGTACACAGACTACAATCAACATAGATGACTCAAATCCTAAGGGGTAGTTCCCCCACACAAGGTTAGGTAAGATACTTACCTCGAACCGCTCGACTCAATCCGAAACTACGCTCTTGCCACGAGTATCCAACTCTGAATGGTCCAAATCTAATCAAATCAATTGCATAATTTAAATAATACTACAAGTAACTACTTTAGCTAATGAATTCGAAGCTAAGGCAAGAAAATAGGAAAAACGCCAAAATCGTCTCCCTGGGTCCGAGACTCGGAATCGGGTAAAAGTTACCAATTTAGAACACACATTCACTCACGAGACCACTCGTACAAAAATCATCTAAATCTGATGCTTAGAACTCGATCAAATGTCAGAATTTCGATTGGGGAACTTTTTTCCCCCCATTTCTTACATTTCTCACCCAATTACCTTGATTAAATGAGGAAAACTACAATAGATTAATGCAATAAAACCAAATTCGAGTAAGAAATTGTTACCCACAAGATTCCTCTGAAAATTCCTCAAAGAATCGCCTTCTCCAAAGCTCAAAATAAAAAATGGAGTGAAAATGAACTAACCCTCGATTCCAACCCCTTTTCTGCCCAACGATCCTTGCACCTGCGACCATTTCTCACACCTGCGCCTACCGCACCTGCGGTCTAACCAGTCGCACCTGCAGAAGTCACTAACACCCACAGTCTTCGCACCTGCGAGCCTTCTACGCATCTTCGGGCATCGCAGATGCGGAACCTTCTCGCACCTGCGACCCCAGGCCAACTCTCAATTCTCGCATATGCGCTTCCATCTCCGCATGTGCGAGTCCGCACCTACGGTTCCCACTCCGCAGGTGCGAAACACCAGACACCAGAAAAACGACAGCAATGGCCTAAGTCCAAATATTCATCTGTTAGGCATCCGAAACACACCCGAGGCCCCGGGACCTCAACCAAACATACCAACCCATCATATAACACCATACGATCTTAGTTGAGCTTTCAAACCACATTGAACAACATCAAAAACATGAATGGAGCACGGATTCAAGCCTAAGAAACTTTGAATTTTTCAAATTCTACAAATGATGCCGAAACATATCAAACCTAGTCCAAATGACTTCAAATTTCACACACAAGTCACAAATGACACTACGAAACTACATCCACTTCCGGAATTCCATTCTGGGCTCGATATCAAAATTTCCACTGCCGACCGACATCGCCAAAAAATCCAACTTTCGCCAATTCAAGCCTAAATCTACTACATACCTCCAAAACACATTCCGGACGCGCTCTTAAGCCCAAAATCACCCTATGAAGCTGCTGACATCATCAATAACTCATTCTGCAGCCGTTTACACAAAAAGTCAAATTCCGATCAAATTCTCACCGCTTAAGCTTCCAAAACTAGAATCCTTCTTCCAATTCGACTCTGAATCATCCGGCAACTGAATCCAACCATGCACGCAGGTCAATATACATAATGTGAAGCTGCTCAAGGCCTTATGCCGCCAAACGGAGCTTAAATTATCAAAATGACCGGTCGGGTCGTTACATTCTCCCCCTCTTAAAACAAATGTTTGTCCTCGAACGTGCCAAGATTCGCCTCGAACTCATCAAATCACTGAAAGCACACTTCCAACATACACTCGCGGGTGATCCCACGTCACCACAATCTACATAAGCCCGACGACACCATATCAACTGCAATTTAGCCTTTCTACCAACACCGATAAGCCTCATACCCCAAATTCTCACCTTCTATTCATTTACAAAAGACCCGATTCTAAATCCATATCTGGTATCAGTCTCAACCAGCTGCACCAACTCATGCCTACACCCGTAAGGTAAGACCACACAACATAACACACCACACATAGGCTCTTAATAACATTTCTAATCCCAATAGCTTCCCGAAATCAACCCAGCATCGGTAATTAGCTCAAATCCGATAGAACTCTGTTTCAAATCTCCATAACACTGATAATATAAGAAACACGAAGACCTCATAATTTGACACCCAAATCACCAATCCACAACTAACACCACCGGGCACACACCCCGTAAGCTAAAACTCAAGAAGCACAGAACGAAATTGACTGAATATGAAAAGAGAAACACATAAGGAAACTACCAAACAAGCCCGACAGGCACAACTCTCTATCAATACTAACCTACAAAACAATATAACAAGGAAAGAATTAAAGCATATGAACAATCACAAGGGTCTGATCCTAACATAACTTCCACAGCGGTACTCAGCCTGGTTCAAAGATATCGAAGCACAAGAGATCACGAGGGTCTCGCCCTCAACTCTAAATCACATATCGAATATATATCATACCAATTGAAATCTTCCACTAACTCAGCTCTGCCAATAAATCACAATACTCGCTGAACTCTCACCCCGGTAGAGTATCAAATCACAGCTCGTAACCAAAATACTCAAGAAAAATCACATCAAGCTTAACATGATGAACACCAAGGACTCACTTCTAGTCTCACCACTCTCAATGATGAATAAAAACAATGATGGACACGGGCTACCACTCATAGAATCTCCCAACAGGAGCAAACACGAAAATAGAGTGCAAAGCATGAAACTCACTCACAAATGAAGCAAAAATAAGGGATTCGTCCCGACCAGCAGAACTATAATGATATACAAATGGTTCCCCTCTGTAATAGATCAAAACATACCTGTATGATAATATCTGGCTAGCGGCCTCCAGCCTACTATATGAAACACATCAACGCGTTAGGCCTCCCCCTCTTGGGCGCCCTCTACTCACCTGAATAACTCGTTGTGACACACCTGCCCGAAGCCTAGGACAATCTCTCACCATGTGGATTATATCTCCACACTCAAAGCAACCTCTCTGCTGACGTGGCTGTGGAAACTGAGCAGTACGAGTACTCTAAGACCCATGAGCATCTGAAGCACTGCGCGAAGCCGGAAGTGCAACTGAACTGGCTGACCCACCAAACTCCTACCATGTCGTACCCCGCCTCCAAAATAAGGACCAGTAGATCTCTCCAGCCTACGAGGCCTCCTCGCCTCCCCGTACTCTCTCTCCTGATCGCGTTTGTTCTTTCGCTCCCGGGCCCACATGCCCTCTAACCGGTGAGCGATCCCTACCACCTGCTGAAACAAAACATATGACTCCAACTCTCGAGCCATGCTGAACCGAATATCATGCCTGAGTCCCTCAATGAATCTATGGGCTCGCCCTCTAACTGAAGCGACCAAAGAAGGTGCATGCTTGGCCAAATCACTGAATCTGATGGCATACCCTAATACTGATATAGTGCCCAGACGCAACTGCTCAAACTCCGCGCGCCATGCATCCCGATGGGACTAAGGTACAAACTTGCTCAAAAATATCTCTGAAAACTGAACCCATATAGGTGAAGCTGCATCGGCCGGAGTACCCAACTCATATGCCCGCCACCACTAATGAGCTGCTCCCTTAAGCTGGAATGTAGTAAAAGCAACCCTACTCGTCTCAACAATATCCATAGTGTGAAGGATGCTATGACACTCCTCCACAAAACCCTGTGCACTCTCTGAAGCCAAACCGCTGAATGTAGGAGGGTTATATCTCTTGAACATTGCAAATCTAAGATGCCCTTCCTCGGATGCTGCTGCTCTGACCATAATCCAAACTGGAACCACAGCCTGTGTCACCATGACACCTGGAACCTGACCAACGTGAACCCGCTGCTCTCGAGTGTGGGTGGCGAGAGTCTGGGCTCCTCCCCCGGTCTGTGAAGTAACTGGTGCAACCGGAAATAACCCCGCCTGAGCCGATATACCAAACATGCTCAGGAACTGTGCTATAGTAAACTAAAGTCCGGGGGCAACAGCAGGCCTCTGGTACTTGCCCCCCAACTAGAACTACTGGCAGCTCCCCAACTGCTACTCTGGTAGGTGCCCTAGCTGCGGCACGTGCTCCTCGCCGACCTCTGCCTCTGACCATTGCGGCATATACTCCGGGGGTAACATCATCAGGAACCGCAGCTCGTGTCCTCACCATTTGTGAGAGAATGGAATGGTAAATTTCAAACTTCAAGATCAATGAACTCGCACGATAGGAATGAA
>AWOL01S0005268.1:158031-195073 GCA_000715115.1 Nicotiana otophora
CTTCAAATAATTATCTTTCACATATAATTCTTCCAGATAACTCTCTTTTAAATATAATTTTCTCAAATAATTATTTTTCAAATATAATTCTTTCAATAAATATTTTTAAATATAATTTTCTCAAATAAATATCTTTAAAATACAATTATTTCATATAATACTTTCTAAGTGAAAATCCTTCCAAATAAATATTTTGAATATAATTCTTTCAATTAAAAAGTCATCATGTGATACCTCATTTCATAATCATAAACATACGGGTCTCACTCTATTTTTATATTTTTCTTAAACACGGGTCTCAGCCCATTTTTATATTTTCACGACACCTCGTGCCCATAATTAAATCATCATATTTCCCCGGCACCTCGTGCCCTCATTTCATATCACAGCTGCACGGACCATTCACGTGCCAATTATCATTATCATTTCATCACAGCGCCTCGTGCCCACATTTCATAGCACAACTGCACGGACAATTCACGTGCCAAATATCCTCATTATTTACTCATGGCACATCGTGCCCATATTTCATTTTATAATCCGCCTGACAATAGCCACGAGCTCTCAATTTCAACATAAAACAGATTGTTATCAATTTACTATCAACAAGACCAATTACACAAGGCATAAAAATAAACACAAGAAAAATCACAACATCACATAAAAATCATCAACACCACAATCCCACATCATCACATATCGTCCCTGACAGTAGCCACCCTTATCGCTCCTATTGCCACCCTTATCACTCCTATAGACACCCTTATCGCTCCAACCAGACAATATCAATAGCCACCCTTATCGCTCCTATTACTACTCTTATCGCTCCTATGACTACCCTTATCGCTCCGCCCAGACAATATTCCAACAAAATAAAATAAATTCATATCACAATTTGCCCAATGGCCATAACCAAATTTCAAAGCTATAACAAAATCAATTAATTTCACAACAAATAGCCCAAGTCTCCACACAATATATATAACACCCAAAAACAATCAATAGAGATAGAAATTACTCAGCATAAAGCAAAGCCTTCATTAATACAAATTTAGATAATTATATTAACACTTATTCTTAGGCTCGCTTAAATTAATTATTTTCATAAGAAAATTCATATTGAAATTAATTTCCAAGAAATATTAAACCAACAATACTCACAAAATTTCATAAATATTTCAAGTAAAAATCACATCAAATTATCATATAAAAATAAATTCAACAATAAGAATTTAGGAATGGCAAACAGATGATTTAATAATTTTTCACAATTTCCCAATTTACTACACAATAATGCCTAAGACTTTAATTCAATGAATTTTTGCACGTATAAGCCCGAGTACGTACTCGTCATCTCGCGTACACAGCTTTTCACATTTTACAAATGGCACATAAGACTCAATGCCTAAGGGGTAATTCCCCCACTCGAGGTTAAGCAAGACACTTACCTTTTTGAAGTTAGGCCGATATTTCAAAATAGCCTTCTTGCTTGAATTGACCTTCGGACAGCTCAAATCTATCCAAATAAATTGTATAACTCCATTAAAATTCGTCGGAAACAATTCCGGATAATAATATGTCGACATAAAAATTTATTCCAAAAATCAACAAAAGTCAACGCGGGACTCGCCTCTCGGAGCCTGACAAAATTTTCATGAAATTCGAACACTCATTCGGATACGAGTTCAACCATATCAATTTTATTGCATTCCAATAACAACTCGATCGCGATTCACAAGCCCCCAAACTGCTGTTTGCTTTTCGCGAACGCGACCAAAAGTTCGCAATCACGATGCACACCTCTATAGGCAGAAACTAGCAATTAAAAATGGCCTAGAAATGGTCCTAAACCATCCCGAAACTCACCCGAGCCCCTCGGGACCTCAACCAAATATACCAACAAGTCCTAAAACATCATACGAACTTAGTCGAAGCCTCGAATCACATCAAGCAACGCTAAAACCAAGAATCACACCTCAATTCAAGCCTAATGAACTTTGAACTTTCAAATTCTATATCTTGTGCCGAAATACATCAAAAAAATCCGTAATGATTTCAAATTTTGCACACAGGTCATAAATGACATAACGAAGCTATTCCAATTTCCAGAATCGAATTTCGACCTCGATATCAAAAAGTTAACCCCCGTCAAACTTTCCAATAATTCAACTTTCGGCATTTCAAGCCTAATTCCACTACGGACCTCCAAATAATTTTTCGTACACGCTCCTAAGTCCACAAATCACCATACGGAGCTATTGACATCATCAAAATTCCATTCTGGAGTCGTCTTCACACAGTTCCGACTACGGTAAAAATCCTAAGACTTAAGCTTTCGTTTTGGGGACCAAGTATCCCAAATCACTCCAAATCATCCAGTAACTGAATTCAACCACGCACTCAAGTCAATACACATAATAATAAGCTGCTCAGGGCCTTATGCCGCTAGACAGGGCTTAAATTCTTAAAACGACAAGTCGGGTCGTTACATTCTCCACCTCTTAAACAAACGTTCGTCCTCGAACGTGCTAATAATTATTCTGAGGTTATCGAATTGATGATTTTTACTTTTACACATATACTCATGGTTGGTCCCACATTACTGCATTGGAGGTAAGTCCGGCAACACTATCTCATTTGAGATTATTTCTTTTATCCATATTTGTGAACCTTAAGACCAATTTTTTACACTCCAAACTTTTTCAGAAAGTACGATTTTTCATCAACGCACGATATTAGTCTCAACTGGCTGTAGCAATTCGTGCCTACGTACACATTAACTTTCTTGATAGTGTTGAAGTACTTCAAAAGTTTTTTGGGGTGTTACATTCTTCCCCGCTTAGGATCATTTGACCTCAAACACATAACATAATTTTGTCTCTTCTTTGCACGTCTCAATCTCCCAAATTTTATTTCTAACTCCCAAAATTTTTAGAAATTTTGGCAGAGTCTCCCCTGTAATTGGGCCTAACCACCTGCCAGAGTAACACCAAAACACCTCCTAACAATATATCCACAATGTATATATCAATAGCACAATCTCAGCATTACAAGAACTGCCTTATCATAATGATATCGGGACATGAAGCACATCATATGTATGCTCATTACCACATCTATGGTCTTAAAAGTTGTCCATAATTAATTCCAGCATCATCAATTAATCTCATATTAGCCACCACCTCATTTCGAATTTTCATAACAATGACAACAGAATGTGAGGCATGAAGACCTCATGATTGCTTACTCGGATTAATGAGTCACATTTAGCGCTACCTGGGCACTCATCTCGTAGGTTAAAACTCAATGTTTACAACACGAAAATGGCTGTATATGAACAGAAAAATATACAAGAGTTATCAAATAAGCTTAACAAGCATGACTCCCTATTAATATTATTGTACAAATTAATTTCACAAAGGGAAAATTTTTAAACTCATAAATATTTCACCACAAGGACCTCGTCCTTACATAACTTCCACCGCGGCTTGCAGCACGGTTTAAATATTTCATATCATGTAAAAATACGAGGATCTCATCCTCAACTCCGAATCACAAGTATGTTGCACATTGTGCCAACTGAAATTTTCAATTTCCTTTTTTTCTTCTTTTCAATATATTTCATAATCAATTTTCACAACATATAATGAACCCTCATACCGGTAGGGCATATAATTCATAAAAATTGAAATCAATTATTTAGAAACACATTAAACCCGCTATAATGAATAATAAAAATTACTTTTGGGCGTATAGCCCTCAATGGTGTACCAAAAATAGAATGACATACACGGGCTCACATCTTTAAATCTCCCCACAGGGATAAACATATAAGTGGGTCACAAATTTACGAAGCTCACCCATAAGTGGAGCATAATAGGAGGACTCACCTCAATATTCAGAACCGAATCAAATTAAGNTCAGCTCTACCTTGAATCCTTACGATCCAGCTTTAACTCTGCTCAAGTTCGATATCTCCAATACCTGGCTCTACACAAAAATGTGCAAAAGTGTAGTATGAGTACACCACGGTCGATACCCAGTAAGTATTAAGACTAACCTCAATGGAGTAGAGACAAGGTACATCCAAGACACTCACTAGTCCAATAATCTGTGCAATATAATATACAAAATAATAGGAACAAATAATAATAAGGGCAGGATGAAACAACCAGTTATATGCACAAAAGACAACAAGTACCATTAATATCACTCAACAATTAATAAACACAATTACACCCAATTAAATCAAGTCCTTCAAATAATTATCTTTCACATATAATTCTTCCAGATAACTCTCTTTTAAATATAATTTTCTCAAATAATTATTTTTCAAATATAATTCTTTCAATAAATATTTTTAAATATAATTTTCTCAAATAAATATCTTTAAAATACAATTATTTCATATAATACTTTCTAAGTGAAAATCCTTCCAAATAAATATTTTGAATATAATTCTTTCAATTAAAAAGTCATCATGTGATACCTCATTTCATAATCATAAACATACGGGTCTCACTCTATTTTTATATTTTTCTTAAACACGGGTCTCAGCCCATTTTTATATTTTCACGACACCTCGTGCCCATAATTAAATCATCATATTTCCCCGGCACCTCGTGCCCTCATTTCATATCACAGCTGCACGGACCATTCACGTGCCAATTATCATTATCATTTCATCACAGCGCCTCGTGCCCACATTTCATAGCACAACTGCACGGACAATTCACGTGCCAAATATCCTCATTATTTACTCATGGCACATCGTGCCCATATTTCATTTTATAATCCGCCTGACAATAGCCACGAGCTCTCAATTTCAACATAAAACAGATTGTTATCAATTTACTATCAACAAGACCAATTACACAAGGCATAAAAATAAACACAAGAAAAATCACAACATCACATAAAAATCATCAACACCACAATCCCACATCATCACATATCGTCCCTGACAGTAGCCACCCTTATCGCTCCTATTGCCACCCTTATCACTCCTATAGACACCCTTATCGCTCCAACCAGACAATATCAATAGCCACCCTTATCGCTCCTATTACTACTCTTATCGCTCCTATGACTACCCTTATCGCTCCGCCCAGACAATATTCCAACAAANTCTGAGGTCGCAGCTGCTCATACTGAGTCTGTGCCGAATAACTGGAATAACCACTGTAAGAATCTCGTGTCGGTGGTGCACTATAAACTGGAGCAGCCCGAGTAATCTGATGTGCGGACCGAGCTGACCGACTGCTCGAGCCTCCGCTATAATGGGTTCTAGTTGAAGAGTAAAATCCACTGAATCCTCCAGATCTTCGAGACCTTTTGGCCTCCTTAGACTCCCTTTCCTCGCCTAAAACACCCTCAATCTTCCTTGCAATCTCCACAACTTGTTTAAATGGAGCATCAGTTTGCAACTCTCTAGCCATGCATATTTTAATATTATAATCGAGCCCCTCAATGAATCTGCGGCCCATTCTCTGATTGTAGAAACTAAGATAGGTGCATGATGGGCTAACTCATTGAACCTGATAGCATATTCTGACACTATCATAGTGCCCTGATGCAACCGTTCAAACTCCGTGCGCCACGCATCTCGGAGAGTCTGGGGAACAAACTCTTTCAAGAACATTTCCANATAATATGATGTGCGGACTGAGCTGACCAGCTGCTCGAGCCTCCGCTATAATGGGTTCTAGCTGAAGAGTAAAATCCACAGAACCCTCTAGATCTTCGAGACCTTTCCTTTCCTCGCCTAAAACACCCTCAATGAATCTGCGGACCCGTTCTCTGATTGTAGGAACTAAGATAGGTGCATGACGGGCTAACACACTAAACCTGATAGCATATTCTGACACTATCATAGTGCCCTAACGCAACCGTTCAAACTCTGTGCGCCACGCATCTCTAAGAGTCTGGGGAACAAACTCTTTCAAGAATATTTCCGAAAATTGAGCCCAAGTTGGTGGTGTGGCATCGGCTGGTCTACCTTCTTCATAAATTTGCCACCACTGATACGTTGTGCCTGACAGTTGAAATGTAGTAAATACAACTCCGCTCACCTCCACAATACCCATGGTGAGCGGAGAAAACAGTGATAATTTTCTAGAAATTCTTGGGCATCCTCTATAGCTGTGCCACTGAAAGTAGGTGGACTATACCTCTTAAACCTTTCAAGTCTCTTTTGCTCTTCTTCTGATGCCTCGGGCCTGACCTCAGGTCGAACCGGAATAACAGGTTGTACCGGTACTACACCCGGAACCTGACCAACGTGAACCTACTGCTCTGGAGTTGAGATAGAAGTCTGAGCTACTCCCCCAATCTGCGGAATGTTTGGTGCAACAGAGATCAATCCCGCCTGAGTTAATATACCAAACATACTCAGGAACTGTGCTAAAGTCTCCTGAAGTCCGGGGGTAACAACAGGTGCTTCTGGTACTTGTCCCCCAACTAGAGCTACTAGTGGCTCCTCAACTGTTGTTCTGACAGGTGCTCTAGTCGTAGCACGTGCCCTTCCTCGACCTCGACCTCGGACCCGACCTCTTGCAGCCCTAACAGAATGTGCGGATGCCTGCTCAGCTAACCCAGTAGCACGTGTCCTCACCATCTGTGAGAGAATGGAGATACAAATGTTCAAATTCCAAATTCAACAAATTCCGCACGACAAGAATGAAAGAAATGGAAATTTCCTAACAGTTCTGTAGCCTCTCGAAGATAAGTACAAACGTCTCCGTACCGATCCGCAAGACTCTACTAGACTCGTTCGTGACTCGTAGAACCTATGAACCTAGAGCTATGATACCAACTTGTCACGACCCAAAATCCCACCACAGGCGTCGTGATGGAATCTAGTCTCTAAGACTAGGTAAGCCGATTTCAATTACATTTTGAAGCCATTTCGTTTAAGTAATCAAAAACTAACAATGGAAATAATTACGATATACAACCTCCCAAGACTGGTAGTACTGAGTCACGAACTCTAACTGAATATATGGAATGAGCACGAGGACCGAATATACAATACTGTTTGATTACAAATTAACAGTACAATGAAATGAAAAAACTCCAAGGGACTGCGACGACCAATCAGCTCTACCTTGAATCCTTACGATCCAGCTTTAACTCTGCTCAAGTTCGATATCTCCAATACCTGGCTCTACACAAAAATGTGCAAAAGTGTAGTATGAGTACACCACGGTCGATACCCAGTAAGTATTAAGACTAACCTCAATGGAGTAGAGACAAGGTACATCCAAGACACTCACTAGTCCAATAATCTGTGCAATATAATATACAAAATAATAGGAACAAATAATAATAAGGGCAGGATGAAACAACCAGTTATATGCACAACAGACAACAAGTACCATTAATATCACTCAACAATTAATAAACACAATTACACCCAATTAAATCAAGTCCTTCAAATAATTATCTTTCACATATAATTCTTCCAGATAACTCTCTTTTAAATATAATTTTCTCAAATAATTATTTTTCAAATATAATTCTTTCAATAAATATTTTTAAATATAATTTTCTCAAATAAATATCTTTAAAATACAATTATTTCATATAATACTTTCTAAGTGAAAATCCTTCCAAATAAATATTTTGAATATAATTCTTTCAATTAAAAAGTCATCATGTGATACCTCATTTCATAATCATAAACATACGGGTCTCACTCTATTTTTATATTTTTCTTAAACACGGGTCTCAGCCCATTTTTATATTTTCACGACACCTCGTGCCCATAATTAAATCATCATATTTCCCCGGCACCTCGTGCCCTCATTTCATATCACAGCTGCACGGACCATTCACGTGCCAATTATCATTATCATTTCATCACAGCGCCTCGTGCCCACATTTCATAGCACAACTGCACGGACAATTCACGTGCCAAATATCCTCATTATTTACTCATGGCACATCGTGCCCATATTTCATTTTATAATCCGCCTGACAATAGCCACAGGCTCTCAATTTCAACATAAAACAGATTGTTATCAATTTACTATCAACAAGACCAATTACACAAGGCATAAAAATAAACACAAGAAAAATCACAACATCACATAAAAATCATCAACACCACAATCCCACATCATCACATATCGTCCCTGACAGTAGCCACCCTTATCACTCCTATTGCCACCCTTATCACTCCTATAGACACCCTTATCGCTCCAACCAGACAATATCAATAGCCACCCTTATCGCTCCTATTGCTACTCTTATCGCTCCTATGACCACCCTTATCGCTCCGCCCAGACAATATTCCAACAAACACAATAATAGTGAAATGCCACCCTTATACCCACATAATATCAACGGTGAAATGTCACCCTTATCTCCCCAAAATAATAACTCACACAACACAATAATTTACACGAGAAATTAACACGGCAACATAATAGAATAAATTTATATCACAATTTGCCCAATGGCCACAACCAAATTTCAAAGCTATAACAAAATCAATTAATTTCACAACAAATAGCCCAAGTCTCTACACAATATATATAACACCCAAAAACAATCAATAGAGATAGAAATTACTCAGCATAAAGCAAAANTCTAGTCTCTAAGACTAGGTAAGCCGATTTCAATTACATTTTGAAGCCATTTCGTTTAAGTAATCAAAAACTAACAATGGAAATAATTACGATATACAACCTCCCAAGACTGGTAGTACTGAGTCACGAACTCTAACTGAATATATGGAATGAGCACGAGGACCGAATATACAATACTGTTTGATTAAAATTAACAGTACAATAAAATGAAAAGACTCCANTTTACGCTCGCTTAAATTAATTATTTGCATAAGAAAATTCATATTGGAATTAATTTCCAAGAAATATTAAACCAACAATACTCACGAAATTCCATAAATATTTCAAGTAACAATCACATCAAATTATCATATAAAAACAAATACAACAATAAGGATTTAGGAATGGCAAACAGATGATTTAATAATTTTCCATAATTTCCCAATTTACTATACAATAATGCCTAAGACTTTAATTCAATAAATTTTTGCACGTATAAGCCTGAGTACGTACTCGTCACCTCGCGTACACGGCTTTTCACATTTCACAAATGGCACATAAGACTCAATGCCCAAGGGGTAATTCCCCCACTCGAGGTTAAGCAAGACACTTACCTTTTTGAAGTTAGGCCGATATTCTAAAATAGCCTTCTTGCTTGAATTGACCTCCGAATAGCTCAAATCTATCCAAATTAATTGTATAACTCCATTAAAATTCGTCGGAAACAATTCCGGATAATAATACGTAGACTTAAAAATTTATTCCAAAAAGTCAACGCGGGACCCGCCCTTCGGAGCCCGACAAAATTTTCATGAAATCCGAACACTCATTCCGATATGAGTTCAACCACACCAATTTTATTGAATTTCAATAACTACTCGACCTCCAAATCCTAAATTTTCGTTTTTGGAAGATTTTACAAAAATCTTGATTTTTCCCATTAAAATCCGAATTAAACGATGAATATAATTATAGATTCATGAAATATAAATACATTAGGATATAGAACATTTACCCTAATCCATATGGTGAAAATCGCCTCAAAAAGCGCTTCAATCCGAGCTCCACAGCTCCAAATATGTCAAAAATGGCTGAAACCTCGAAATATAGCTACTGCCCAGGTATTTACTCTTCGCGATCGCGGAAAATGTTTCGCGATCGCGAAGCACAAAAATTTTCAGCCCCAAAATTACTCTTCGCGATCGCGGAAAACCAATTGCGATCGCGAAGAACAAACTCCCCTAACTCTTCCAGATAGCCTCTAGTATAATGGTCATAACGTTTTGTACAAAACTCCAAATTGCAAATGGTTTAACCTTCTGAAAACTAGATACCAAGGGCTATAACTTTCATTTGTTGCTTATCTCTCAGTTCTTTATAGATTCGTAGATATAAGCTTCCAAAATCAGCCCCGTGCAACAGAGATTTCCAAACTCTTCCCCGACAACCTATAGTATATTCACCATAACGTTTTGTACACAACTCGAAATAACAAATGGTTTACTTTTCTGAAAACTAAACATCAAGGGCTACAATTTTTATTTTTGGATGGTCTCAAAATTCCTTATAGATTGCGAGATATAGGCTTCCAAAATCGGGTCAGTGCAACAGAGATTTGTTCTACGCGATCGCGAAAGAGCTTCCACGATCACGATTCACACGGCCCCAAACTGCTGTTTGCTCTTCGCGAGCGCGACCAAAAGTTCGCGATCGCGATGCACATCTCTGTAGGCAGAAATCAGCAATTAAAAATGGCCTAAAAATGGTCCGAAACCATCCCGAAACTCACCCGAGCCCCTCGGGACCTCAACCAAATATACCAACAAGTCCTAAAACATCATACGAACTTAGTCGAAGCCTCGAATCACATCAAACAACGCTAAAACCACGAATCACATATCAATTCAAGCCTAATGAACTTTGAACTTTCAAATTCAATATCTTGTGCTGGAATACATCAAATCAATCCGCAATGACTTCAAATTTTGCACACAAGTCATAAATGACATAACGAAGCTATTCTAATTTCCAGAATCGAATTACGACCTCGATATCAAATAGTCAACCCCCCGGTCAAACTTCCCAAAAATTCAACTTTCGGCATTTCAAGCCTAATTCCACTACTGACCTCCAAATAATTTTCCGGACACGCTCCTAAGTCCAAAATCACCATACAGAGCTATTGATATCATCAAAATTTTATTCCGGAGTCGTCTTCACACAATTCTGACTACGGAAAAAATTCTAAGACTTAAGCTTCCGTTTTGGGGACCAAGTGTCCCAAATCACTCCAAATCATCCGGTAACTAAATTCAACCACGCACGCAAGTCAATACATATAATAAGAAGTTGCTCAGGACCTTATGCCGCCAGACGAGGCTTAAATTCTTAAAACGACAAGTCGGGTCGTTACAATTTACATATAATTTAAATACAGGAAAATTAATTTAAAGCTCTGAAAATTATGGAAAATTATACAAAATGCTTGTATGGGTTTGTAAACTAAATATTGATACAAATATGCTATTTTGAAAGTGTATATGTATTTTAGAAAATATGAGAGCAAAATTGGGTATCAACACTTTATATTCCTTTTGAATACCAACCGTAACTCATTGAGAATCTGAGGGTATATTGACCTGATTAGGATTCTAATATAGTGTTAGATAATCCTGTCTAATGAAGTCTGACGTATGGTATATGACTCACGTGCTTGTTATATAGGAGTGTGCTTGTTATATAGGAGTAGGACTTATGTAGAGTAACTTGCCAATATTCCCGTCTAATCAAGACAGAAGACAACCAAAAATTAATTAACATCGTAGTAAAGTGAAAAACACAGAAAAGGGAAAACGACCAAAGAAACAGACACGGCCACACACAAAGAGAGAGAGAGAGGATGTGATAAATGGAGTAGTATACTATTTTAGAGACATCAAATCTGCAATGAAGAGGCGACGGGAAGATCGAGTATCTGCAATGGAGCAGTATACGTTTTTTTGCAGGGAACACCAGAAAAATCCGCAGCCGCTACATCCTCTGCCATAGCCTCTGTCCTTCAGGTGAACACTTTGTGATGAATATTTTGTGTGCACTAGGGAAATCCCCCACTGTGTAATTGCCTACAAACCATACAGAGGATGTAAGTCGCACTAGGCAAGATCTGTGCGACAGGCTCGACCCAGAAGACATTAATAGAGGATTAGGTCATATGTACAGATGACCGTCCTCCAAACCAACTGGCCATCCCGAAGGTATAAGTAAGCTAATTTATTATGGATTAATTAGAAATGCGGTTGTCGAAAGCTGCCTCACATATATCATAAGATTATTTTATTTTCTTAATAAAAACAACGACATGATGCCTATAAAGCTTTGGGCTCTCAACGCACAAATTTAAGTATGCATGTCTAATTTAGAGGGATTTGTTTCAAAATACGAATGAGTAGTCACTAGTTCATCACTTGCATAAGAAAAACGAGATAGTATCTTTCTTTTTTCTTTTCAACAGCAACAACATCTCCTCAAATCCGAATTCTAATCCATTTTTAAACCCGAGGCCCCCGGGACCCCATCTAAACGTACCAACACATCCCAAAACACGATACAGACTTAGTCGAAGCCTCAAATCACGTCAAACAACATCAAAATTATAAATCGACGGCCAAAACCTTTCTTTCAACTTTTCAACCTTCAAACTTCGTCGAACTCGTCCGAATTACACTAAAACATCCGGGAATGATGCCAAACTTTGTGTACAGGTAATAAATCACAATACGAACCTATTCCAAGGCTCGGAACCTCAAACAGATGTCGATAACATTAAAATCCACTTCAAACCAAACTTATGAAATTTTAAAATCTTCAAAATGCTAACTTTCCAAATTAAGCGCCGAAATGCTCCCGAACTACCCGATACTCAATCCGAACATGCGCTTAAGTCCGAAATCATCAAACGAACCTATTAGAACCTTCAAATCTCGATTTCAAAGTCGTTTACTCAAAAGTCCAACCTTAGTTAACTCTTCCATCTTAAAGCTTCCGAATTTAGAATTTTTCATCCGAATCAACTCCGAACTTCCCGAAATTCAACTCCGACTACGCATACAAGTCATAATACATGAAGTGAAACTACTTAGGGCCTCAAACTGCTGAAGAACGCGCTAGATCTCAAAACGACCGATCGGGTCGTTACAATTTTCTAGTAGGAAATTTAGATAGTACTAATTTTGTTATGCACTCTCTGTCCATGTTTTTTTTGTTGAGAAATTAACTTACAAAGCTGCGTGCTCAAAAAGATAGCGGACAAAATATATATATATATATATTATATATAATTATTGTATAATTTATGTATATTGGCTAGCGACTTTAAATATTTTTGGCTAGGAAGATGTGTTAAAAGCCCAAAACTTTTACTGTAGTACTTTTCATTTCTCGAGATTTCAGACTAATAAGTGAAATTCGATTAACATCTTAATATGTACCTTTTTACTATTTAGGCATGAGAAAAATTGCAACTTACCCTATTTTTAATATAGTTTCTAATCATTTAGTATTTAGTTTCCAATTATCTACATTTTAAATTTAAAAACTAGGAGAAAATTAGTTTAATTGACTTTTGGATAAGCTAAAATTGGAAAACAAATTGAAACTGAGAAAGTAGGTGAGAAATGCTATACCCTTTTGGGGACGTCATAGTCGATAAGGAAAGAGCCAGGTTTTTCAAGGGAGAGAGAAAACTTTCTAAGGAAGGGCCATTGGCGAAGGTGGCATCAGTCATGTTAGCTTTAAGCTTGACAGCGCCGCCGTCAACGGTGACGGTGCCAATGGCGCCGCTGATGTCATCGTCATAACGTCCTCTAAGAGAAGCGCGGATCTTGTCCAATTTCACACTTCAATTCAAGGTTATGAAATGGTCGAATGCAATGACAGTATCCAACAAGAGTCGGGGTCGATTTCCACAGGGATCTATATATGGGAGTGAGGAGTATATATTGTAGTATCTGAATTTGACTACCTCAATTTAAACTTTCACAAATTGGAGTTGTTTTTAAGTCTAATTTAAAACTAAAATTGCAAAGTTAAGAAAGAAAACTAAGAAATTATTTTTGTTGTTTTTCAAGTTTTGTAAAAAGCCTAGGGCTATGACCATCGTCTAGGTGTTTGCTTAATGAGATATAAACCTTAATGCTTGTTTTATTGATCAGGGTGTATTATAGCTATCAACACTCAATTACCCACTGAATACCTCTCAGTCAGAGAGTGATTTTGCCCAATTTGGCTTTCTCAAGTCCAAATGGGTATTGTATCTCTAGGTTGAACCCTTTAATTGGGATTATCAATCTCTCGATTGACCCAATTCCTTGTTAGCCAAGTTTTTCTAGACTAAGTCTCTCTTTCTCAAGTAGAGACCAAGTCAAATAGGCATGAACTAATATTTTCAACCATTAATTTCACAAATTAAAGCATGAACAAATTTAGCCAACCATAAACAGATATTAAATTAAATACTCATAAGGTTTACATACTAGGGTTGGGTCACAACCCTAGTGAAAATCTAGCTACCCATGCTTGAAATTGAAGAAAAAGACGAAGAAATGATAATGAAACTTATATTGCAAGATTAAAATGATAAAATCTATGTTACAATAACTCAAAATATGAAAAACTACTAAAAGAAGTAAAGAGAAACAGCTACTGTAGCTGCTGATGTCAAAAGTTAACCTAAAATTGTGAAACTCGTCTATTTATACAAGGCTAAAACTTTTGGACAAAAATGCCATTCGTGAGGTTCTACGGCCGCACAATTCCATGTGCGGTCCGCAGATTTCTTCAAGTTGTCAGGAACTGGAGGTCTGCGGCCGCATAATTCTGATCTGCGGCCGCAGGACATTTTTTCTGCGGTCCACACTTTTACATCTACGGCCGCACTTGATCTTCTGAGGTCTGCACTTTTACACTTGCGGCCGCACAAAGCTTCTTCTGTGTCCGCACAATTCCTGTGCAGTTCGCACTTTTGAGGGACTTGTAATGCATATTCTTTGAACTTTTGTTCCTAGCCATCTTTTGCAGCCGCACAATTCATGTGCGGACCGCACTTTGCACAAATGTCTGTTGGCTTTTCCTTCATCATTTGCGGCCGCAGATGATATTCTGCGGTCCGCACTTCTGAGCTTCTGTGCCTTTTATGGCCTTGAGTTTAGATTACTCCTTTTTGAGTTGGATTTCATCTTAGGAGTCCATCTTCCAATATTCCTGCAATTTAGCATATTTTATCAGTTTTCTGGAACACAATTAAACACTTTGGACTAAAATAAATGCTAAAAGGCGCTAATAAGTAGTCAAAATCTCCACTTATCAACTACCCAAACTTAAGTTTTTGCTTGTCCTTAAGCAAATAAATTAGTTTCCACATCCACAAGTTCAGGGTCATTCCAGCTAATCAAAGGTGAGTCATTCATACATCAATTGGGTGAATTATCAACAAGGCACCAAATTAAACTTTTATGCACAAATAGTTCTAATGTGACACTTAAGCATCAAGAGTTGACTTTACTCATCAAGGAAGCTCGCTCTTTCATGTAGGTCATTATGGATCCCAAACTCCTCCTCCTCTACTCTCCGTTTTCCTATCTCGCTTAAGAATTTTAGTACTCAATCCAAAGAGTTTCTAAAGGTTCACTCATATCTCTCAAAAGAATGTCGCAAGTACGGCTTTAAGTACCATAGGCTTGCCCCTCATGTAGATCACCACTAATGTAAGCTCACTCGGCTTGAAATCACGTTGGGATTTTTCGGAATGCAATGAAGGCTTTTGGACTAAGATTGGATATGCTATGATAGTGCATGTTCATCTTTCCTTAAGCGCTCCATTTTCCGTTCTCGGCTCATGCTTTGCCAATTCTTTGAGGCATTTTTCTTTTCCTTAGGGGAAACTAGAGAGACTTAACATCACTCTTTCTAGATAATGACATTCATTTTCTCCCCCTTTGATTTCTCCATACTTTGAAATATTACTTTTCTTTATATCCCTTCAACTTTTCCACTTATTCATATTTTTTTTACATTTTTCTTTTTTGCTTTTTCCTTTCCAGCATTTCTTTTCTTTTTTTGTGCCTTGATACCTTTTTCAAGTTCCCCGTCTCTCCCCAAAACTTATTTTTTTTAAGATAATTGTTTCACAAGAGTATTAAGGAAAGCTCGGGTGCCAAGAGAGGGTCACAACAAAACGGATAAAAGCTTGTGACATGTTTATCAAATGAGAAAGGTTTGAGACTCAAATGGGCTGATTAGGGATAACAACATTGGTTGGTGGGCAATGAAAAATTTCAAGTGAGTCAAAGCAAAACTTAAGATTTCACCTTAAAACACATTCGAGGAAAGTTCTAGACCATTCGCACGGGTACTTGGACTTTCAACAAAAACATCTCACCTCTCACACAGCTGGATTGTTAAAGAGGATAGAGTCGAGGGCCCACAACGACCATATTCAAGATTGAAAATCACTATGCTTCTACTAAACCACTCGATGATTGCCTAAGTCAACACAAGAGTCACAAGGTCACTAACTAGAGCTATTGCTTTCTAAAAACCTTGCTTTTAACCATAAGTACGTAGTTAAGTGTGTTGGTACCAAGTGAAGCATGTTTGACTCTTCGAGCATGACTCAATTAGGTTTATTTATTTATTTATTTATTCATTACTACTACTATTATTACCTAAATACCAAAAATAGACTCAATCCCTTAAGAAGGTTGTCACGCCATCCATCGTTGGGAAGAGTCACCCGGTTCACACAAAAACTACATTTAGAAAGAACCGTGGCATTAAGAAAACCAAAAGATTATTGTCTACTAAAACATGAAAAGAAGCTATTAAATAAAAAAGAAGCTACTTAGTTAAACACTAACTAATAGAAAAACAAACATAAAAGAAGCTACAAAACAAAAACTATTGAAAGCGTAACGAATATAAATAATGAGAGAGTAGAGAGAATATATACATAATGAAAAAGAAGAAGAAAATAGTATTAAGTTAATTACAGGCCAAATGTCTCCGAATCCTCAAAATATATCAAATAAACTCCACCCCCAAATAAAAATAAGCATTGTCCCCAATGCTTAACAAAATAAGAGTAAAGGAAGGGTGAGAGTGATGAAAACTCCCTATGGCTCCGTGGCCATCTCTGTGTCCCCAGCAGTGGCACTGACCTCAGCCTTATCCAATTGGATCTCATCATCCTCCAATATGGGAGTGGCTGGGTTGGTGAACATCTGACGTATTGCCTCGGCAGTGTCAACAACAATGTCTAGCTCCTCAAACTGGCCAGCTGGTGTTGTAGGATCTGGGCCTGGCTGGTGCGGGTCAATCAACATGTCAAATGGAATGTCACCTACTGCTGCAAGCTTCGTAACCTGGCTCCGAAGCTCATCCACTGATATCTTAGTGGCCTGGCGCTTTCTCATCTTCTTTACCTCTTTACCCAGCTCTTCGATCACTGACCCATGCTGCACTAAAGTGGCCATGATTGTGTTCTGATTTTCCAGGAGCTTCTTCAAAGTTTCTTCAACTATGGGGGGAATCTGGGGTGCCTGAATGGATGACTGTGCTGCAATATGACTGGATATGTTAGATAGCTTTGCAGTAGCTGTCTGCATCCAGTTGTTGAGGCTCGCCAGTGTCTGGGAGACTCGCAGCGTAGAAAGTGGAGCAGTAAGCATAGGCACCGGATTCAAAGCCGAGATGGAAGGCACTGAGGTCTAAGGTGGGGGCATGGCTGTTGCACTGGCTGAAGGCTCCGCTGAAGTGGAGGGCATGTCGGTTGTCTCTGCAGCTACCACCGATGGCTCATTAGATTGGCCTATGGTGGTAGTCGGCTGACCTTTCACTTAGGGTTGTGTGCATCCATCAGAGAATACCATGAGAAGGGATTCTTATCCCGAAACTTCGTATCAAAATTTCTCTACTCCACCCGTGCATCCATAAGGTACTTAGTAATAGTGTTGGGATATGGGTAGGAGGTATCAACTTGCCTGGCAACCACAGACATGTTGTCCGATATCACAACACCCACATTGATCGGCTACCTGGCCATAATGGAGGCGACTAGAACTGCCAGCGGGATAAGAAGGTTTGTTTCATTCTGGCACATGTCTAGTCTGTTATAGACAAAGGTCTGCCATCCCTTCGCCTCAAAGTTTGAGGTGTTCTGCTGAATAGGAACCCCTGCTGTGATCCATGGTGGTGGTGGCATCAGAGCTGTAAGAATCTCATCTAGCCATGGGCGAGCTGTATCTCCCATTGCCAGCTTCTCCAAGTATTGTGCAGGCTCAACATCATCAAACCCCAAGTAGGTGTTCAATGTATGCTGGTTAAACTGCACCTTCAGATTCCTCACTTTGGTAACTTTTGTCCCTTTTTTTATGTGCTCTACATTGGCGTAGAATTCCCGGAAAATATACTCATTTGCGTCCACTATGCTCTGGGTGAACTACATCCACCCCTTCTGCTCTCGGAACTTCCTAAAAACTACTAGATTGTATTTTTCAAGGTATTTCAGTTGGAACTATCGCTCAAGAGTGAGCGATCTCACTGGTCACCACTCACGGAAACTAGTGAAGACAGCCAGACTGACGAACCGGTCCTCCCAGACCTCTTTCTTCTTTGACCGCTCAAGGCCGATAACTGTAGTGTCTCCCCCTCGGCCATCATCTGGTATGTCATCCACTGTAGTGATTGGTGCCTCAGGGACAGGTGTAGAGGAGGGCTCGAAAGCTTGACTGGAACTCCCCGCACCCTCGGAGGTGCTATGTGATGTGGAAGGCTCATCCCGGAGTTGATACCTTTCTGGTGGCTTTGATTGTACAACCTGCTGTTCTTGAATTGAGTTGCCCTCCGATGCTTCCCTAGATGGGGAATAGGAACTGGATTCGGAGGGCTCTGCATTTCTTCCTCGGCCGGCTGTAGCCCTCTTTGTGATTATCTTTTGGAGGGAGAGGGGTAACATACTTTTGCCTCGACTCTTGGAAGGTTCACCCCTCCCCTTTGAAGTATCACCTCTACCTCGTGATCTAACCATTGTCTGTACCAAGCAAAAGCAAGTGTCAGTTGTAATTCAAGTACAAATATACAAGAACACACCAATGAAACAGTGAACAACCTAGTGTAAAACATGCTTGCAGGGTAGGCGAGTGCAATCCGCATAATAATCCGTGCGGTCTGCAATGCCACGGAGTTGAAAGTGCGGTCTGCACAATTATCATTGCGGCTGCACAATTGGAGTGCGGTCCGCACATTGTCTATCACGTCCGCATATCAGATACCACCAAAATGCCAACTCTCTGATGACAGAGAGTGGGCTATTTTGCGGCCGCAATCACTTTTCTGCGGCCGCGATGGGATTTCTTCGGTCCGCACAATTTTCATTACAGCCGCAGAATCAGTCTTAACAAAGGTACCCTAATCTCAACTTCTGCGAACCACACAACTTCTTTAAAGCCCACATGGCTTTTTGCTCAAGTTCTACCGAAAGATGACAAGCTTTGCCAAACACAAACTAGTATGGAGATATCCCGATAGGAGTTTTGAAAGCAGTCTGATAAGCCCATAGCGCATCATCAAGCTTCTTTTACCAATCCGTCCGGTTATCATTCACAGTTTTGGACAAGATACTCTTTATATCTCGGTTGGAAACTTCCACTTGACCACTAGCTTATGGATGATAGAGAGTCGTAACTTTATAAGTGACACCATACTTGCCAAGTAAAGTGTCAAAAGCCTTGTTACAAAAATATGACCTCCCATTGCTTATGATAGCCCGTGGAGTACCAAATCTTGTGAAAATATTCTTCTTCAAGAACGGCATCACACTTCTCGCTTCGTTGTTGGGTAAAGAAATGGCCTCAACCCATTTAGACACATAATCAACCGCGACCAAGATGTAGGTGTTTCCACAAGAACTCACAAAAGGACTCATGAAGTCAATACCCCACACATCAAAGATATCAATCTCCAAAATGGTAATGAGAGGCATTTCATTCTTCGAGATTCCACTGGCCCGTTAGCATTCATCACATCTTTTCACCATATCACTTGCATCTTTGTAAAGAGTAGGCCAATAGAAACTACAACTTAGCACTTTGGCCACCGTTCTTGCTCCGTCATGGTGACCACCATAAGGTGAAGAATGGCAGGCCTCAAGAATAATATTTTGCTCTTCATCCTGTACACATCTTCTAATTACCCATCTTCTAATTACCCTATATTTCTCATATGATAGCGAAGTGCCGCATGATCCGTATGAACAATCACCTTTGCACCCATCAAGTATGGGCAGAACTTCTCAATTGCAAGCACAATGGCAAGGAGCTCTTTCTCTGTAATAGTGTAATTGACTTGGTCATCATTCATGGTCTTACTAGCATAGTAGACCGAATGAAAAACCTTGTTGATGCTTTGCTCCAAAACTGCTCCAACCGCTACATCACTAGCATCGCACATGAGCTCAAAAGGAATACTCCAATTAGGAGCGGTGATAATGGGAGTGGTTGTCAACTTGAACTTTAGCAATTCAAAGGCTCTCATGCAATCATCATTGAAGTGAAACTTAACATCTTTCTCTAAGAGCTTGCATAATGGGTTCACCACTTTAGAAAAATCTATTATAAAGCGCCGGTAGAACCCCGCGTGACCTAAGAAACTTCGAACGCACGCCTTTCACCGAAGTTGGAGGTGGAAGTTTAGAAATCACCTCTATCTTTTCCTTGTCAGCCTCTATGCCATTATTTTAAATTTTGTGGCCAAGGACAATGCCTTCCTCAACCATGAAATGGCATTTCTCCTAATTTAGCACCAAGTTTGTTTCTTCACACCTTGCCAATACTCTATGCAAATTTGCCAAGCAATCATTAAATGAATCCCTGACCATTGAGAAATCATCCATGAAGACTTCAAAGTAGTTCTCGACCATATCCGTAAAGATTTCCATCATACACCATTGAAAAGTCGTCGGTGCTGCATTACATAAGCCAAATGGCATCTGCTTGAAAGCGAAAGTACCATAGGGACATGTGAAAGTTGTTTTCTCTTGATCTTCTGGAGCAATAAGGATTTGATTGTATCCCGAATATCCATCTATAAAGCAATAGAAAGAACGACCGGCCAACCTATCAAGCATTTGATCAAGGAAGGGAAGTGGAAAATGGTCTTTCCTCGTGACTTTATTTAGTTTGCGATAGTCCATACACACTCTCCACCGGGTAACCGTTCTATTAGGAATCAAATCGTTCTTGTCATTGGTGACCACTGTTATGCCCCCCCTTCTTTGGGACACATTACATCAGAGAAGTCCACGAACTATCGGAAATGGGGCAGACAACCCCGACATCTAACCACTTGATTATCTCCTTTTTGACCACGTCTTGCATGGATTCATTGAGTCTCCTTTGATGTTCAATGGATGGTTTGGCATCTTCCTCCAAGTTAATCTTGTGCATGCAAAATCCATGGATGATCCCCAAAATATCCGCCAAAGTCCACCCAATAGCTTTCTTGCTCTTGTGGAGCACCGCCAATGTAGAGTCAACCTGCACGTTAGTCAAGCAAGAGGAAAGAATAACCGGTAAAGTAGAACAAGGGACAAGAAATTCATACCTAAGATGTGCAGGCAATGACTTCAACTCTAAGGTAGGAGGCTCTTTAATTGAAGGCGTTGTAGGAGGAGTTTTCCTATTTTCAAGATCCAAGGAAAGTTTTCGGTGTGCATAGTTGTACGACTCCATTCCTTGCAAAAGAATTCACACATTCCATGAAGCCATCCATCTCGTCATCATCAAAGTTGAGCAAGACGGCCTCCAACATATCACCCATATTAATCGTTGCACTTGTATCATCAATAATCACATCGGTCACCAAGTCCACGAAAGAACACATTTTATTGCTATTCGGTTGCCGCATAGATTTGCACATGTGGAACACCACCTTTTCATCACCCACCCGGAAAGTGAGTTCTCTAGCTTCCACATCAACAAGAGCCTTCCCTGTAGCAAGGAAAGGTCTTCCAAGAATAATCGGTACCTCATAGTCCACTTTACAATCAAGAATAACAAAATCCACTGGGAGAATGAACTTATCAACAAGAACCAATACATCTTCAATCACTCCCAACGGTCTCTTCATTGTACGATCAGCCATTTGTAATCTCATAGATGTGGGTCTTGGTTGCCCAATTTCCAAGGTCTTGAAAACCAAATAGGGCATCAAATTGATACTCACCCTAAGATCACAAAGAGTTTTGGCAAACTCGGCACTTCCAATGGTACAAGGGATTGTGAAAGCACCGAGATCTTCCAATTTAGGAGCTATCGAATGTACAATTGCACTTACTTGATGAGTGACTTTGATAGTTTCAAAATTCATCGACCGCTTATTTATCACCAAATCCTTCATAAAATTTGCATAACCGACCATTATCTCCAAGGCTTCAACTAATGGCACATTTATTGAGAGACTCTTCATCATGTCAATGAACTTTTTGAATTGGTTCTCGTCATTTTGCTTGGCAAGACTTTGAGGATATGAAGGAGGTGTCTTAGGCAATGGTGCCTTAGCCTTTTGCACTACCGGTTCTGGTATGTCAATAACATGATCCCAAGACGGGTTCACTTCCTCTTGAGTTTCTCTCACATTGTCATCAATATCAATCCGCACTTCATCATTTGCTTGCACTGCATTGTTAGGGATCTCCTCTTCTTCTACCACTTTCTCATCATCCACATGTTGCCTTTGACTTGAGGTGGGTGAATTCCCACCTCTTCCACTTCTTGTAGTAATGGCCATGGCATGTCCCGTATTGTTCCCACCCTTTGGGTTTACCACTGTGTCACTTGGTAGTGCCCACTTAGGACGAGAATTTAAAGCTTGAGAGATTTGTCCCATTTTCACTTCTAAGTTGCAGATCGATATGTTATGTGAAGCAAGTTGGGCATCGAAATCGGCATTCTTCTCCATCATTTGGAAGAACTAGGATCATGAAAAGGATAAGGAGGTGGGTTGCTCTGTTGTTGATACATCGGGAGCCTTTGAAAACCTGACCCTCGATTTCCTTGATTATTACTCCACCCTCCTTGATTGTTGCCTCCCCAATTGCCTTGGTTATTGTTGTTATGCCAATTTCCTTAATTATTGCTTCCACTCCAATTGCATTGATTGTTGTTTTTATTCCAATTGCTTTGATTATTTTGAGGTCTCCATTGTTGTTGGCTAGGTGCCTTGGTAGTTGTTTTTTTGCCCTTGAAAGTTGTTCACATATTGGACCTCCTATTCTTGGTCATTGTAAGATTCATCTTGATCAAATCCACTATCATCTTACATAAAATTGTCCACTCTTTGTTGCACTTGTGGACTTCTTTTTCTTCACTTGTTCACCATCATACCTACTCTCTCCATTGCATTGACTTGCCTCGGATTTTGCACTTGTTGAAGTTGAGCCTTTGCAAGTTGGTTCATGGTGGTCGTGAACTCGGCTATGGTTTGCCCATGATCATGCAACTCTTTGTGAAGAAGAATCACATTGGGATCACCTTATGGAACATTGGCCCGAGATTGCCACGCCGATGAAGTATCCACCATCTTATCCAAGATATCACATGCCCCCGCATAAGGCGTAGTCATGAAGTTCCCACCGACAAGTTGATTCACTACACATTAGTTGGTTGTATTGATCTCCTGATAGAAAGTTTGTTGAATTATGTTCTCCGTCATATCATTGTTGGGGCACTCTTTCACCATTGTTCTATACCTTTCCCATATCTCGTGTAGTGGTCCATTGGGCTCTTTCTTGAATGCTAGAATTTTATCCCGAAGAATAGCCATGTGCCCGGGAGAGAAGTACTTAGAAATAAATTTCTCCGCTAGTTCATCCCAAGTATGAATGGAATGATTTGGCAAACGTTCCAACCAATCTAAAGCTTTTTCCTGTAGAGAGAAGGGAAGAATCCTTAGCCTCAAAGCATACTCAGAGACATTTGTTTGCTTACTCCCCCTAACACGTATCTACGAACCTTTTCAAGTATTTATATGCATTTTGACCCGGTGCACCGGTGAAGAACCCTCGTTGCTCGAGTACAGTGAGCATCACGTTGATTATTCAAAAGTTTTCCGTCATAATATGGGGAGGGACTATAACACTTGCATACCCTTCATTCGGCAACACCCGGTGTGGAGCCGCTCGTGGTGGAGGTAGGGGTGGAGCGGGCACATTGTCTTGAGGTGCTGGGCCTCGTCTATTGGCTTGAGGTTCAAGAGGGACCTCATCCATTTGATCATCCTCAACATCCACATCCCCCAAAGCTATGTTTCCGAGCTCGTTGTTTGCCATGATTGAACCTCAATAACTCAACACATTAGCAACAAGGAAGGAAAAGAAGATATTCCCCAAAACACACCTAAATATATAGCTAACACAGTTTTTTAGCTCCCCGACAACAGCGCCAAAAATTGATCTCGTCCAATTTCACACCTCAATTCAAGGTTATGAAACGGTCGAATACAATGATATTACCCAACAAGAGTCGGGGTCGATTTTGATAGGGAGCTATATATGGGAGTTAGGAGTATATATTGTAGTATGTAAATTTGACTATCTCAATTTACACTTTCACAAATTGGAGTTGTTTTTAAGTCTAATTTAAAACTTAGATTGCAAAGTTAAGAAAGAAAACTAAGAAATTATTTTTGTTATTTTTCAAGTCGTGTAAAAAGCCTAGCGCTATGACCATCGCCTATGTGTTTGCCTAATGGGATATAAACCTTAATGCTTATTTTATTGATCGGAGTATATTATAGCTATCAACACTCAATTACCCACTCAATACTTTTCGGTTAGAGAGTGATTTTGCCCAATTTGGCTTTCTCAAGTCCAAATGGATATTGCGCAAAACGGTTGATAAAAGCTCAAGTCGGGTTGTTACTATCTCTAGGTTGAACCCTTTAATTGGGAATATCAATCTCTCGATTGACCCAATTCCTTGTTAGCCAAGTTTTTCTAGACTAAGTCTCTCTTTCTCAAGTAGAGACCGAGTCAAATAGGCATGAACTAATGTTTGCAACCATTAATGCCACAAATTAAAGCATGAACATGGCTAAATAATAAACACCCAACCATAAACATGCATTAAATTAAACACCCATAAGATTTACACACTAGGGTTGGGTGACAACCCTAGTAAAAATCTAGCTACTCATGTTTGAAATTGAAAAAAAAGAAGAAAAAATGATAATTAAACTCATATTGCAAGATTAAAATGATAACATCTATGTTAAAATATGAAAAACTACTAAAAGAAGTAAAGAGAAACGACTACTGTAGCTGCTGATGTCAAAAGTTAACCTAAAATTGTGAAACTCGTCTATTTATACAAGGCAGGAATTTCGGACAAAAATGCCCTTCATGAGGTTCTGCGGCCGTATAATTTCATGTGCGGTCCATAGATTTCCTCAAGTTGTCAGGAACTGGAGGTCTGCGGCCGCATAATTCTGATCTGCAACTGCGAGACATTCTTTCTGCGGTCCGCATCTTTACATCTGCGGCCGCACTTGATCTTCTGCGGTCCGCACTTTTACACCTGCGGCCGCACGGCGCTTCTTATGCGGCCGCACAATTCCTGTGCGATCCGCACTTTGAGGACTTGGAATGCACATTCTCTGAACTTTTGTTCCTATCCATCTTCTTGGAATTGTGCGGCCGCATTTTGCACAAATGTCTGCTGGCTTTTCCTTCATCATCTGCGACCGCAGATGATATTCTGCGGTCCGCACTTCTGAGCTTCTATGCCTTTTATGGCCTTGAGTTTAGATTACTCCTTTTTGAATTGGATTTCATCTCGGGAGTCAATCTTCCAATATTCCTGCAATTTAGACTAAACGTGTTTGGACTAAAATAGTTAAACGTGTTTGGACTAAAACAAAAGCTAAAAAACGCTAATAAGTAGTCAAAATTCCCATTTATGAAGCGCTAATCATCCTCCATCCTCCGGCAAATTCTAGAATAGCCTAGAATGTAAGGCAGAAGCTCGGCAGAAAAGGCTGAGAGCCGGGGAAGCGTTGAGGCCGAGGGTTTTGAATGGATTTTTAAGTGGAAGGAACGAGGGAAAGGCCAAAAACTCTATTCACTAGATGGATTGTGTGCCTCGACATTCTTAATTACTCCGTTCGAAATTTAACAATATTATGATTGATTAATCTTTAATATAATATTATAAACCTCCAACCTTAGAGTATTTAAAATCTAGTTAAAGGTTGAAAAGTAAGTTTAATCCAATTAATCCTTAGGACTAGTATATTCTTATCCTGTACTTAGTTCTACTCATCTTGTATATGTTCCCTTTGTTCCACATTGAGATAAAACCTTAATTTATGACTTATTATTAGATTTTGGATTGTTGGATTAGTTAGTGATTAAATATTAGTAATAGATGAGATTTCATCGAAAAATTATTTTTTGATTTCTGTGTAGGAGGGGATAAATCTCTATTATTTCACGCGAATTTGATAAGACATGGGAGAAGTCGCCTTTTATCAAAATATTATTATTAGATTGATATTAATAATAAAAAACATATTTTTTTCTTAAATTTAAACACGTGAACTTCATTCATTTCACATTGAACTCAACGAATCAAAACTCAACATGGATCAAGGTAAGTCTGTCACGAAATTCATTCCTCTTTTGAATTACACAAATCTTACCGGATCGAAATTCTAATAAAAGATAAAGGGCTCCTCACTCATAAGTCATAATTAAATATATGTTATGAAATATAATAATTATATTAGATGATGTCTATAACTCCTAAAAAAGTTATTCCAACTATTCTTTTTCATTAACCTCCCACTACTTCTTGCCATTATGACTGTAACTCCACACCTCCATAGCCTTCTCCATAATCTTCTCCCATTATCTCAATAGTTAATACCATGTTCATGATATTCCTTTGTATTACCTCAATATCATCCTATAAATAGAGGGTTTGGGCATCACATTGTAGACACTTGGAAAACACTTGATGAAATAAGAAAGTTCTCCTTCCCCTCTATATCTCTTGTCTATTTTCTTTTATTGTTATTTTGAGCTATATTTCGTAACACGTTATCAACACGAAACTCTAATTTTTTATCTCACTTATCATCTTAAAATACGAAAATAACCAAGTCCATGGTTAACTACAAAAATGTTGACTACCTAGAATCAGTTACGTTGCCAATGGAAGCTCGAGTATTTCATATGTGAATCAATTTGCTTCAATTGTCCAGGAAGTGTTTTTTTTTTCATTCTTCCTATAAATTCTCATTTTTAATATTTGGGATTTAAGATTTGGTATTGTTCATATTACACAAAATACAATATTATTTGTGCAGGAAAATGAGCTGGTTGAATCAAGAAGAACCATATCCAATCTTTTGATTTGCCTATGTATTATGTGTGTCTGTGGGCAGTCTTTTTTTGGTAATTGATGGAAAATATACAGTGACGCAGGGCATTAGAATTAGAAATCTGATTTTCATAAAAAGAAAAAAAATGACAGTATTGTAGATTAAACTCAAATAACTTACGTTGCTATTCATTTTGCTGTGACCTTCGCTACAGTGTTATCTAAGTCTCCCCGTGATTAAAGGCTTAAGGGTGACGCGCTATAGCCTATTATGCCAAAGGTTAAGGATAAGATATGGGTTTTAAGTCTCAACGCACCATGAGGGTAAGACATCAGGATTTGAGTCCTGATGCTCCATGATTGTAAGAGTTGGATTCGAGTCCCAACTCATTATGGCCTAACATGTCTTTATATAGGTAAGACATTGGGATTGAGTCTCAATGCAACATATTGATGACTAAAGAAAAATAATCTTTCAAAGGTGAAGGAAATATGTATCGATGTGGTCTGTAAATACGAGGCATGTTCAGATGATTATGGTCCATTCTTTGAAAATGTGACTTTTGATAAGCATTGCAAATGGAGACTCATTCTTGACAGTGAATGTGGAAATATATATGTGATACAAATTATATAGAATAATGTGCTTATACATGGTTGAATAAATACTACAACTCACCTCCAAGGAAGGTTAGAGAAAGAAAGATAATGAATATTATTGTGTGATTACATGGATATGTCATTGGTCGCGTACATGTGGTACTCCAAAAATATTGTCATGCCTTATAAAAAGTTATTAAAGATAAAATTAAAGCAAAGAATGATTTTGCTTATGATGATTTTGACATGATAATTATTATGATATGATTTTTTCTTTGAATGAGACATTCACCATATGGATGGTGTGAAAAAAGATCCTGTAGTACAAAATAAATTAAGAGCTCCGAAAGAGCTAATTTGTTGCTATCCGAATGGATAAAATTGTTCATGATATTAATATTGTAGTAAGTCTCAAAAGAAACCTTTTGAGTTTCCATTGTATAAGCTAAAGTGGTTGGCATATTGAGACTACAAATAAAAGGAAGATTAAATATTTTCATATTACTATAATCATACGGAGTAAATATAAAAGGTTACCCGAGTTTCTTTCTATTTGTACTAAACAAGTATAAGTATGATGACGCAATTACATACCACAAGTAAACAAGAAGTTTACTGACATAAATATTAGTTGGCATGACCGGTTGGCTATCCCGGTTCAATTATGATGCGAAAATTAATTGAGAATTCACATTAGCATATATTCAATAAATAGAAGATTCTTCAAGAATTCTCTTGTGCTACTTATTCTCATGATATACCATCAAAGGTTGGGATTGAATCCCATGATTTCTGGATATATATATATATATATATATATATATGGACCCAGTCACCTTCCATATGGACCATTTACTATTATATGATTTTAATAGATACATCTATTGTATGGTCACAAGTGCATTTGTTATCAACTTGCAGTTTGACTTTTGCAGGTTGATTGCTCAAATTATTATAGCATATTTCCAAATTGTAAATTATGATGATATATTTTGATAATACTGGTTTAAATCCAAGTTAGTTTAGCATAAATTGTATGCCTCCAATTATAGCTAAATCATTGGTTATGAGAACAGAACTCCCAAATAGAAATTTTATTATACATGGTATTATTTAATATACAACAGCACTTGTACGCATCTAGCCAACAAGTTATGATAAATTCTCCCTATCACAATTGGTTATGGGCCAAGAATCAAATAATTTTCATCTAGAAATATGAATGTGCTATATGATTTAATTGTTCCACCATAATCCACAAAGATGGGCCCCCAAAGAAGGTTGAGGATATGTGTTAGTGATCCCAATATTAAGGGGAGAAAATGAGCAGCTGAAAAAGTAATACATGGAATGAATTATTATGAGTGTATCTAGATCCTCGTACAAGTAAATGTGAACTTGAAGTTCAAGTAATAATTTATTTGTAAAATATTGTCACGCATATTTGCTGACCCAAAGAAAAATCTCGTATTTCAGCTGCTAATGCTCCAAATAGAATAAAGTCTATGATGGACAGAGTCTATGGCACACATGAAGCGTAACAGACTAATCGGTTCTAATGATCAAGATGGTCATAATAAGGAGGCAATTTCTCTAGAAGAACACCACGACATAACATTTTATAAGATCTCATGGGAGAGGCTCAAGTACCTGAAAAATAATGAGATCTTGATAACTTATGTCTTTATTGAGTGATGATGGAACCGATGTGTCCCGACCCAGAATTCTCACCTTCGGGACCGTGATGGCGCCTAACAATGTACTTGCTAGGCAAGCCAATGCTAGAGAAATCCTTGAGCCAGTTTTTAAACAATTCGAATAAGTAAAGTCAATTAAACAGAAATGGAGCCAAAATAAAGTACGAAATAGTATAATAATCCAATATCCAGTATAACCCGGATCTGGAGTCACAAGTACACGAGCTTCTAGAGGTTCTACATACAGAGTCTGAGATAAATACAACTTTCTCGAATGAGATGAACAGTAAATAAGGAAAGAGGAAGGGGACTTAAAGGTTTGCAGACGCCAACAGATCTACCTCGAGTCTCCAAATAAGCTAATCCGAGCTGATGCACCTTACGGACAGCTGGGATCAGTATCAAAATATGCACAAGAAGTACAGAGTATAATATGAGTACAACCGACCCAATGTACTCCGTAAGTGTCAAGCCTAACCTCGATGAGGTATTGACGAGGCTATGGCAAGACACCCACGTAATTAAACTTGTACAAATAAAAATATACGCACAACATGACAACAAATAAGGATTTAACATGTACTATTGGGAGGGGACATGTAAACAGGGTACAAAATACGGTAACTACAGTAGGGAATGACAACATGAAATAATCAATAAACCTTCAGCCAATGAAACGGATAAACATAATGAATATAAACTGCATGGAAGCACCCTTCGTACTTTTACCCTCAACCTCGCCATGAAACAGTAATAATGGTACTACATCACTCTTCGTGCTTTTAGTCTCAATCTCTCCATAAAATGATAATACGGCACGACATCACCTTTCGTGATTTTACTCTCACTTTCATCATACATTGATAAATACGGCACGACATCACCCTTCGTGCTTTAACTCTCTTCCTCACTATGTATAAATCAACAAAAGGAATATTAATCGGCACGGCATCACCCTTCGTGCATTAACACTCTCTCTCTTACCATGAAGCAATGAATATATGACATTTGGGAGAAAGAATAATCAAGAATAAACCTTACATCAACAAAGTTTCCATAATACCGAGCCTCAACTTCCAATAATATTCAATTATCACAATTAATTCATAAATGCGGAAAAAATGATCAATTAAGTAATAAATGCATGGATATCATAATCAAAGAAGGAAATAAATCACGAGAAACAAGTTTCAACCGCATGCTTTAACTGAAGAACAACGCATAAGTACTCGTTTATCAAGTACTCCTAATCCCTCAAGTCAAGGTTAACCTCGACACTTACCTCGCTCCAAAAATCAACTCAAAGATCAACCACGACTTTGCCTTTTGCACAAGCCTCCAAGCCAATCAAATCTAGCAAATTCTCAACCAACGATTCAAAATAAGCCTTAAGAACTACCCAGAAATGAGAAGGGTTCAATTTAGGTCATTATTGAAAAAGTCAACCAAAGTCAACTCCCGGGCCCGCTTGGTCCAAATCTAAAATTCGGACCAAAACACTATTACCCATTCACCCCGAGACCGTTTATGCAATTTGTTTCGAAATTCTACCTCAATTTGAGGTATTAATTTTAATTTTATAAGTATCCCTAATTCTACCCAAATCCCCAATTTTTACCATGAAAATTCTATATTTTAGGTTAAAATATTATAAAATGTAATGGGTAATTGAAATAAAGTAGGTTAGAATTACTTACCAACGAATTGGGGAAGAAGAGCTCTCGGAAACATCGCCTCTAAGGTTTCTAGGTTTGAAAATTTGAGAGAATGAGAAAAATCCTGTCTAACTCAGCTTTTACCCAGCTACAGATGTCGCAATTGCGATATCATGTTCGCAGTTGCGAACATCTCAATTGCGAGAAATAGGTCGCAATTGCGAACTCCTCTCAGAATCCCAGTAATCACAATTGCGATAAATTGGTCGCAAAAGCGAACCCCGATGCCCTCGCAAATGCGAACCTTTTCTTCGCAAATGCGAAGATCATCAATAATATGTTGAGTCGCAAATACGGCTCTGCCTTCGCAAAGGCAGAAATGGTAAGTTCGCAAATGCGAAACAGCCATGCCCAGGATCGCAAATGCGATGGTTTCTTCGCAAATGCGAGCCAGATCTTGCAAATGCGAGATTTGCAATAGACACCAAAAACACAAGGCACCAACTATGATCCTAAGTCCAAAATCATTCTGTAGCCTATCCAAAACTCACCCGAGCCCTCGGGGTTCCAAACCAAACATGCACACAAGTCCAAAAACCTCATACGAACTCGCTCGTGCGATCAAATTGCCAAAATAACACCTAAAACTACTAATCAGACACCAAATCAAATGAAATTTATAAGGAAACTTTGGAATTTCTATTTTAACAATCGGACGTCCGAATCATGTCAAACCAACTCCGTTTTTCACCAAATTTTGCAGACAAGTCATAAATATAGTAATGAACATATACCAAGCTTCAAAACTAAAAATCCGAGCCAGGTGGCAATAAAGTCAAACCTTGGTCAAATCTTTAAATTCTTTAAACCTTTAAACTTTAAATTTTTGACAACATACGATAACTCGAGCTAGAGACCTCCGAATTCGACTCCGGGCATACACCCGAGTCCCAAATCACAATGTGGAACCACCGAGACCGTGAAAACATGGATCTGGGTCCGTTTTTTCAAAACGTTGACTGAAGTCAACTCAATTGGACTTTAAGGCACAATTTCATATTTTAATCAATTTTTTAAACATAAAAGCCTCCCGAAAAAAGGCACGGACTGTGCACGCAAATCGAGAAAGGCTAAAATAGATGTTTGGGGTTTTAAAACACAGAATTAAGGTTTAAAACTCTAGATGACCTATCGGATCATCACATTCTCCACCTCTAAAACAACCATTCATCCTCGAACAGACATAGAAAAGTACCTGGACTGGTGAAAAGGCGTGGATATCTACTCCGCATATCCGACTCGGACTCCCAAGTAGCTGCCTCGACCGACTGACCGCTTCATTTCACTTGGACTGAAGGATAACTCTTTGACCTCAACTATCAAACCTGCGGGGCTAGAATAGCCATCGGCTCCTCCTCTAAGTCAAATCCTTGTCCAACTAGATTGAGCTGAAATCTAACAAATGGGACGGATCACCGTGATGCTTCCGAAGCATAGACACATGGAACACCGGATGGACTGCTGATAAACTAGGTAGGAATGCGAGCCTGTAAGCCACCTCACCTACTTTCTTCAGAATCTCAAAGGGTCCGATATACCTAGGGCTCAACTTGCCCTTCTTCCCAAACCTCATCACACCCTTCATGGGTGAAACCCGAAGTAATACCCTCTCTCCGACCATGAATGCAACATCACGAACTCGACGGTTGGCATAAATCTTCTGCCTAGACTGAGCTGTACAAAGTTGATCATGAATAATCTTGACCTTATCCAAGGCATCCTATACCAAATCTGTACCCAACAATCGAGCCTCCCCCGGCCCGAACCATCCAACTGGCGATTGGCATCGCCTCCCGTATAATGCCTCATAGGGAGCCACCTTAATGCTCGGCTTGTAGCTGTTGTTGTCGGCAAACTTCGCAAGTGGCAAGAACTAATCCCAAGAACCTTCAAAATCTATAACACAAGCACAGAACATATCCTCCAATATCTGAATAGTGCTCTTGGACTGTCCGTCCGTCTAAGGATAAAATACTGTACTCAACTCAACCCGCGTGCCTAACTCATGTTGCACTGCTCTCCAGAAGTGCGAAGTGAACTGCGTACCTCAATCAGAAATGATAGACACGGGCACACCGTGAAGACGGACTATCTCGCGGATGTAGATCTCAGCCAACCGCTCTGAAGAATAGGTAACTGCCAAAGGAATGAAATCCACCGTGATATGCTCCCACTTCCATTCAAAAATCTCTAACTTCTGAAGCAAGCCACCGGGTCTCTGATGCTCATACTTTACTTGCTAACAATTTAGACACCGAGCTACATATGCAACTATATTCTTCTTCATTCTTCTCCACCAATAATGCTGCCACAAGTCCTGATACATTTTGGCAGCACCCGAGTGAATAGAATATCAGGAACTATGGGCCTCCTCAAGAATCAACTCACAAATTTCGTCTATATTGGGCACACAAATACGACCCTGCATCCTCAAAACCCCATCATCTCCAATGGTAACCTACTTGGCATCACCATGCTGCACCATGTCTCTAAGGACAAGCAAATGAGGGCCATCATACTGCCGCTCTCTGATTCACTCATACAAGGAAGAAAGAGCGACTGTGCAAGCTAGAACACGACTGGGCTCTGAAACATCTAAAATCACAAATTGATTGGACAAGGCCTAAACATCTAACGCAAGAGGTCTCTCACTGACTGGAATGTATGCAAGGCTGCCCATACTCACTGCCTTTCTGCTCAATGCACCGGCCACAACATTGGCCTTCCTAGGATGATACAAGATGGTGATATCATAATTATTCAACAGATCCAACCACCTCCTCTGCCTCAAATTGAGATCCTTTTGTTTGAACACATACTATAGATTCTGGTGATCCTTGAATACCTAGCGCGACACTCCGTAAAGAATGTGCCTCCAAATCTTTAGCGCATGAACTCTAAGTCATGAACATGGTAATTCTTCTCATGAACCTTCAACTGCCGCGATGCATATGCGATCACCCAGCCATCCTGCATCAGTACTACACCGAGCCTAACACAAGATGTATCATAATACATCGTGCCCTCTACCGATTCGATGTTCCCCAAAAAGGCGACCGAGTCTAACCAAAACTCGCACTTTGAAAACTTGGAATTTAACTGGCTATCCCTCAAAGTCTGAAGTACGACCCGAAGATGCTGCTCGTGCTCCTCTCGACTACGGGAGTCGATCAAGATATCGTAAATAAATACAATCACGAAGGAATCAAAGTAGGGCTTGAACACCTGGTTCATCAAATCCATAAATGTTGTTGGGGAAATAGTCAGCCCAAATGACATCACTAGAAACTCATAATGCCCATAGCGAGTCCAAAAAGCTATCTTAGGGACATCGGATGCCCTAATCCTCAACTGATGGTAGCGAGACCTCAAATCAATCTTCAAAAAGATCTTGACACCCTGGAGCTGATCAAATAAGTCATCAATCCTCGGGAACGGATACTTGTTCTTGATGGTGACTTTGTTTAACTACCGATAGTCTATGCATATCCTCATCGATCCATCTTTATTCTTCATGAACAACACAGGCGCACCCCAGGGCGAGACACTAGGTCTAATAAAGCCCTTATCAAGCAAATCTTGCAGCTGCTCCTTCAATTCTTTCAACTCTGGCTGGGCCATAAGGTATGGCAGAATAGAAATGGAATGAGTGCCCGGAACCAAATCGATACGTAAGTCAATATCTCTGTCGGGAGGCATCCCGACAGAGATATGTCAAGCCTTCACGTAAGAGATAACTGTAACGATTCGATCGATCATTTTACGTATTACAACCTCGCTTTCCCCTTTACTGCTCGAATTGTACTTTACAGTTGTTGTGTGAATTTCCGGGGTAAATGGTTCGGGTCCGGCAAGGTTTTGGAATGAATTGGAACACTTAGTTCCAAGGTTTAAAGCTTAAGTTGAAATAGTGATCGGATGTTGCCTTAAGTGTAAATGACCCTGGAATGGAATTTTGATAATTCCAATAGTTCCGTATGGTAATTTTGGACTTTGGAGCGTGTCCAAAAATTCGTTTTGAGGTACGTAGTGGAATTAGGCTTGAAATGCCGAAAGATGAATTGTTGGAAAATTTGACCGGGGGGTTGACTTTTTGATATCGAGGTTCGAATCCAATTCGAGAAATTGGAATGGGTCCGTAATGTAAAATGTGACTTGTGCGCAAAATTTGAAGTCATTCCGGATTGATTTGATGTGTTTCGGCACAAGATGTAGAATTTGAAAGTTCAAAATTCGTTGATTTTGAATTGAGGAGTAATTCATCGTTTCAATGTTGTTAGGTATGGTTTGAGGCCTCGATTAAGTTCATGTTATGTTATGGGACTTGTTGATACAATTGGTTGAGATCCCGAGGGCCTCGGGTGAGTTTCAGATGGTTAACAGATAAAATTTGGACTTAAGGAAATACTGGAACTGTTGCCTACTGGAGTGATCGCACTTGCGAAGATTTTGATCGCAGGAGCGAAGCCGTATGTGTGTGAAATAAGCCGCAGAAGTGGCCAAGAGTGGGACTGGGCAGTGCTTGCAGGTGCAAGAAATTTTCCGCATCTGCGAGGCCGCAAGTGCGAAGGGTTTGCGCATCTGCGAGCCCGCATATATGATAAGGGCACCGCAGATGCGAGGTTTTGAAAGGTTGACATTTTCCACAGGCGCGAGATTTGTTCCGCAAATGCGGATGCGCAGGTGTGAGCTCAGGCACCGCAGGTGTAGAAATGCTTGGGCAGTGTTTAAAACGATGGTTCCGAGATTTTTTCTCATTTTGGACATTTTGGAGCTCGGTTTGGGCAATTTTGGAGAGGAAATTTTCCATACAACTTGGGGTAAGTGTTCTTAAATCCCTTGTGATTATATTCCATGAATTAATCTTCATTTTTGGTGTAAGATTATTAAATCTTCAAGAGAAATAGAAGGAAATTTCTATAATGTCACAAAAAGAATCCTTCAAGTTTGAATACCGATTTGTAGTCAGATTTAAGTGAAATTAGTATGGTTGAACTTGTAATTGGATGGGTTGTCGTATTTTTTGAGTTTCGTCGGATTTCGAGGCGTGGGCCCCACGGGTGATTTTGGGGCGCAATTTTGGATTTTTGGAAAATATTAGTATTTTAATATGGAATTAATTCCTATAATTTTTGTGGGCTAAATCAAATTAATTGTTACTAGATTCGAGCCGTTTGGAAGTTGATACGCGCATAATGGAATTTCTGGAGCATTGCTTAGCTTGCTCGACATTTGATTTGGCCTGTTCGAGGTGAGTAACTCTTCTAATCTTGGAGTTGAGGGTATGAACCCTAAATATATGTATTTTGTGAATTGTTGGGAGGTGACGCACATGCTAGATGTCGGGTGTGTGGGCGTGCACTATAGAATTTGTGACGTAATTGTTTCTGTGGAAGTTTACAGTTAAATAATCTTGTCATTTTCCATGCGATTTTATGTGTTAAAGAAATTGAGCTGAAAAGCATACTAAAAATCATGTTGAGGCTATGTGCCAGTATTATTGGGACCCACAGAGGTCATATTGCTGTGAATTATTGTGTTAAGTTGAAAATGCATACTCAGTCAGATTCATTTCATTGTATATCATATCTCAGTCTCTATTGTTATTTATTGATACATAATATCATCATTTTGGGCTATTTTGCATGACATTGTGAGCCCGTTGATGACTGAGTGAGGCCGAGGGCCTGATTTGTGAGGATATTTATGGGATCGGGCTGCACGCCGCAGCATGTTTGATTTCGGTCGAGGGCCTGATTGTGAGGATGAGTGTGGATCGGGGATGCCCGCCTGCAGCATACGTTATTATTATAGCACATGAGTTGTCCGTACAGCACGTGAGTTGTACGTGCAGATTATAGCACTTGGGCTGAAGGAGCCCCTCCGGAGTCTGTACACACCCCCAGTGAGCGCAGGTACCTACTAAGTGCGAGTACCGAGTGCTGAGTGACTGGGAAGCATGAGTGATTGTGAGGTATGCCCGAGTGGCAAGGGTGATTGTGAGGTATGCCCGAGTGGCAAGAGTGATT
>AWOL01S0005268.1:196665-214203 GCA_000715115.1 Nicotiana otophora
AACTTCGGCAAACAATTTGGGTTTTTACTGATGTATTTGAAAGAAAGAACTACTATTTTTGAAATCATTATTTGGTTGAGTATTTTATCCCTGAGTTACTTCTGGTATTATTTGCTTTATGTTGTTATGGATTGTTGTGGACTATTGGTTTTGGACCCGTCCTTGGTGGAAGCTCGTCACTACTTTCAACCTACGGCTAGGTTTGTTACTTACTCAGTACATAGTGTCGGTTGTACTGATACTGCACTTCTGCACATTGCGTGTAGATGTTGGCTGTTGTTGTTGCTGTGCTCGATGGTTGCGGGATTTGAAGATGTACCTGCGTTCCTGTTGTAGCTGCCTCTTGTTCAGGGTAGCCTTAGATTTATAAAAGCTCTGTTTATGTATTATTCAAACAGACTATATATATATTTCATTTCCGCTTTGTATAATCTATTCTTAGAAGCTCATGATTTATACTACCAGTTCTTGGGGATTTTATAAGATTAAGATCTTTATTCACTTAATTGCTTTAATAACTATTATTGGAATTGGATAATTGAAAGTTGGCTTACCTAGCGGGTTTGGTTAGGTGCCATCATGACTGGTTGGATTTTGAGTCGTGACAAGGTGGTATCAGAGCTCTAGGTTCATAGGTTCTACAAGTCATGAGCAAGTGCCTAGTAGAGTCTTGCGGATCGGTATGATACTTATCTTCAAGAGGCTACAGGGCATTTAGGATATACATTTCCCATATTTCTTTCCTTATCGTGCGAGATTGATTCATCTTGAGACATAAACTCTTTGAATTTCTTCCACGTATTTGTATGCGCATATGAGCGCTCAGTATCAGCTGTGCATCACCCACTTGTGATTCCATGAATGAAGTTTGAGATGAGTATTCTGTATTTTTGTGATGGGCAAGTCTGGGGGACTTGAGGCCAGGTTTAGATCGTAGCTTAAGCTCGGTAGCTTCAGTTGTAATTTGTACAATTGGACTCATATGTCCGGTGATGACCCTACAGAGAAATTTGTGGCTCGATGAGCGATGAAATAGCGGTATGATGTGACCGCGGGATGTGTTAAGACGATTTGAACATAACGAGAAGTGTTTCTTTCATATGTAAAGGGAAGGCCATTGGATGCTTGATTTTTGATTTGATGCGACGTACAGCCTGGAGTGTGAATGTTTTGAAAAATCTTTCACGTGTTTAAATTGGGGGACAAATTCCGGTCTGGTTAACGAGTTTGGACTCAGAAAGATTTAGTAATTGCGTAGAAATTGTGGCTGCGAAAAGATATAACAAGATGCCAATTTGAGGGTAGGGAGGTGGGTTATCTCCTGGAGAGTAATCTACATAGGTGTGTTCCTTGTAATACGAGTGGAGGGTCTCTTTTATGCCAGTGGGGCGTATGTGTGGAGATTTGAATTCGAATTTGGATGAGAAAGTCGACCTGAGTATCAAGAGAATGGTTGCGATCTTAACGGATGATTTGGGGGTATTTTTATGGTTGGCATTGCATGAGCTTGAGAAGAATTTTGTGGCACTGACTATCGTATTATGACAGTAATAGGGTATGGGTATTGTGAATTATGGAGTGTTTTAATCTATGACTTTGAGCCAAGTGGGGGAGCCTGTTATAGACAAATCAATTCATGGGTATGTGTCAAATTTTTTGGGTCTCAAGTATACTTGGGAATCACTAACGACTTGCAGAGGTGGAGTTCGAAAATGACTCGAATAAGGACAATTCCTGGTTACAGATTATATTGCACGAATGAGTATATGAAAAATCGTGGGATGAGCGAGTTGTTATTTTAAAAATATGTAGTACGTATAGAGTATGAATTTAATTGGGGGTATTAGAATAGAATTACTTCTTTGAGTGTTGTTGTGCTAATGGGGCACGTGTCTTTTGGACCATTTGAGCGGTGCAATTTAGATTTGAACAAAGTGGGTGACTCCTGAGAAAATACCAGTGGGTTTGAGAATTATATATAGCAATTGAGAATGTTTCCGGACTTATGTATGGATAAAATCCAAGATTTGCGTTTGATGGTACCTGGACTTACGGAAATTCTATATGACTATGGATTCTACATTTTTGTGTAAGGAAGGTGAGAAGAATAATTTCAAATTCACATAATGTATTCTCAGAGTGAGTGTTATAGTTGTGGTATTTTTGAAGGTGCTTAAGAAGAATACAATTGCTTATGGGTCGTAGGGCGTTGTGGTTCTATGCTAAGGTTTGTATTGTGAGTTGTGGTTAAAGATCATGGTATTTTAGCAAGAATAAGTATCAATCTGAAGACAAATTCGGAAGGGACTCGGAGAAAATAGGACAACTGGGTAGTAGGTTGGATCAGTATGGTAATGGCTATGATCGGTTCTTTGAGTGCATATGATGTGGGGGGTTTCTACAGGTGCTTTGTGAAAATACACATGGACTTGGCGACCTGCGTGGCTTGGTAGAGTTAGAGGAATTTAGTTTTAAGGGCTTGATTATGTGCAAATGGATTCCAAAGTATTCTTGATGGTTTCTACCGGTATGGAGAACGTGTTGTGTATTGTGCTTTTCTCCTGAAAAGAAGCAAGAGAAAGGTTTCTAACTAAAATGGTATGTAAATTATTGGTGACTCAAAGTTGATAATAAGATTCTTGTGCTTTTCACATGATGGCAAGATAGATGTTTTGTGTTGTACGAAAGCTAGATTTTCATGTACAAGGTGGCAGTACAGTCTTAAAGAGAAGGTAACGAATGTTGGACAACATGGACGGTTTCAAATAACTAGATGAATACTATTACTACTTGGTGTTGTATGAGAAAGGGGCGGACTTCAGAAGGCGCATTGTATTTTTGACTTACAGATGTATAAATTAGTATTGTGGTACTCACATGGTTGATAGACTGTTGATATTCAAATTTTGTCAAGTGGTACGAAAGAACTTTCAAAGTATTTCTCGTGGGATGATCGTGTATGAGAGAGGTGTTAGGCATTCGGGCGGTGGAGATGGAATCAAATATGGTGATTCGTGTGTTCTATGGATTTGGAGATTGGGAGTTCCCACGAGTAGATTATTTCATGGTTGTGGACTGTGAAGTTGTGGCCGGAGCTAGCTGGATGATGAAATGTGTTATGATTCAGTCATTATGTATTTTCGCAGGGATTTTTATCTATTTGTGGGTAACCCGAGTTGATTTGGGGGTCTATAGGTAGGCTCAATTAAGATGTGTATTCTATACCGAGCCGGAATGGTTGGCTCCATATTGCTATTATTGAGGGATGTTTCATTCGGTTGATGTTGAACTTATTCGTGTTCTCAAATGATCTGTGAGTTACTCCTTTATGCCACGAAGAGTTGTGATTCATTTGTTATGTGCACAGATGGTGCGGTTCTATTTGAGCTTTATAGCGAAATTTGAGTGTGATGAGTACTTTGTGTATTGCATGATCTATAGCGTAATGGTTATGTCCTTTCAGGTTTTGTGTGGTATTTTTGTCATTTGCCTCTCTGTCGTTATTAATTCGGAGCAGGGTGGCTCGGAGTATATAACATGAACCTCGTGTTAGAATCGGGTGATTGTTCTACGGTGTATGATGAATTTCCAGCATTTCGTTGTGGAGGTACTTGTTAATCTGGCGGGGCAGTTCTCTCATTTGAGTCATTTTCCATGACTGGGTACATTTGAATTGTTGCGTATTAGTGCACGGATGGCACGAGTTGTGGCTCTGAGTTATATTGGTGAGGCATGTTTATGGAATAGTTGTGTTTAGTAATATAAGGTCGTTGGACCTAGAATAGGTACTATCAGGTTTGTTTTCGGTATATTCGGGAGTATAATATTGAAAGTCGGCTGAGAAAGAGATTATGGTTCTGGTTGGGGCGAGAGGGCTCCGTGACTTGTTGATCCGGTAAGTGGTCATGAAATTTTGCGTGTTTCGTTTATTATCAACAGTGTACGAAGGTTTTCAGATGAGGTTTGGTTCGATATGAGTTTAATACTAGTAAGTTGTTGGTTTTGGAGTAGTCACTGCGATCAGGAATGGTGCTACGAGCATGCGAGTTGTGTAATATGTTGGTTGATTATATCCGTGGTTATGGTTATAGCTTGATACAGCTTGTTCAAACTCATATAATGTGTAAATGTAAGATTCGTGTCTTGAAAGAATTTCTAAAGGTTGGAAATTAAATTCCAAGGTTTTTGGGCTAAGGTTAAATTAAGGATTTTCAGTTGTATTGAGTTGTCAAGCTCATATGGAATAGGGTGACGTGGATTCACCCCCGGGTACGTGTGTGATAAGATGGAACACTGATTTGATGGCTTAGAAACAACTCTTGGCACGTTCGAGGATGAACGTATGTTTAAGTGGGGGAGAATGTAACGACCCGGCCGGTCGTTTTGAGTATTACAACCCCGCTTCCCCCTTTACAGCTCGAATTGTACTTTACAGTTGTTGTGTGAATTGCCGGGATAAATGGTTCGGGTCCGTTGAGGTTTTGGAATGAATTGGAACACTTAAATCCAAGGTTTAAAGCTTAAGTTAAAATAGTGATCGGATGTCGACTTATGTGTAAACGACCACGGAATGGAGTTTTGATGATTTCAATAGCTCTGTATGGTGATTTTGGACTTAGGAGCGTGTTAGAAAATATCTTTTGAGGTACGTAGTGGAATTAGGCTTGAAATGCCGAAAGATGAATTTTTGGGAAGTTTGACCGGGGGGTTGACTTTTTGATATCGAGGACAGAATCCGATTCTGGAAATTGAAATAGGTCCGTAATGTGAAATGTTACTTGTGCGCAGAATTTGAAGTCATTCTGGATTGATTTGATGTGTTTCGGCAGAAGATGTAGAATTTGAAAGTTCAAAGTTTGTTGATTTTGAATTGATGAGTCATTCATCGTTTCGATATTGTTAGGTGTGATTTGAGGCCTCGAGTAGGTCTGTGTTATGTTATGGGACTTGTTGATACAATTGGTTGAGGTCCCGATTGCCTCGGGTGAGTTTCGGACGGTTAACGGATCAAATTTGGAATTAAGGAAATGCTGGAACTGCTGCCTACTAGTGTGATCGCACCTTCGAAGATTTTGATCGCAGGTGCGAAGCCGCATGTGCGTGAAATAAGCCGCAAAAGCGGCCAAGAGTGGGACTGGGCAATGCTCGCAGGTGCGAGGAATTTGCCGCATCTGCAAGGCCGCAGGTGCGAAGGTATTGGCGCAGATGCGGACTGATGCTGGCTTGGGGCGAACGTAGTTGCGAAGGGTTTGCGCATCTGCGAGCCCACGGATGCGATAAGGGCGTCGCAGATGCGAGGTTGTGAAAGATTGGCATTGTCCGCAGGCGCACAATTTGTTCTGCAATTGCGGATGCACAGGTGCGAGCCCAGGCACCGCAGGTGCGGAAATGCCTGGGCAGTGTTCAAAACGAGGGTTCCGAGATTTTTTCTCATTTTGGACATTTTGGAGCTCGGTTTGGGCGATTTTGGAGAGGAAATTTTCCACACAACTTGGGTTAAGTGTTCTTAACTCCCCTGTGATTATATTTCATGAATGAATCTTTATTTTTGGTGTAAGATTATTGAATCTTCAAGAGAAATAGAAGGAAATTTCTATAATGTCACAAAATGAAGTTTTCAAGTTTGAATATCGATTTGGAGTCGGATTTAAGTGACATTAATATGGTTGAACTTGTAATTGGATGGGTTGTCGTATTGTGTGAGTTTCGTCAGATTTTGAGACGTGGGCCCCACGGGTGATTTTGGGGTGCAATTTCGGATTTTTGGAAAATATTAGTATTTTGATATGGAATTAATTCCTATAATTTTTGTGGGCTGAATCAAATTAATTGTTACTAGATTCGAGCCGTTTAGAAGTTGATACGCGCATAATGGAATTTCTGAAGCATTGCTTAGCTTGCTCGACATTGGATTTGGCCTGTTCGAGGTAAGTAACTCTTCTAATCTTGTAGTTGAGGGTATGAACCCTGAGTATATGTATTTTGTGAATTGTTGGGAGGTGACGCACATGCCAGGTGACGGGCTTGTTTCTGAAAAGCATATTAAAAATCATGTTGAGGATATGTGCCAGTATTATTGGGACTCACAGAGGTCATATTGTTGTGAATTATTGTGTTAAATTGAAAATTCATACTCAGTCATATTCATTTCATTTCATATCATATCTCAGTCTTTGTTGTTATTTATTGATACATAATATCATTATTTTAGGCTATTTTTCATGACATTGTGAGCCCGAGATACTGGAGAGATTGATGACTGAGTGAGGCCGAGAGCCTGATTTGTGAGGATATTTATGGGATCGGGCTGCACGCCGCAGCATGTTGTGTATTTATGGGATCGGGCTGCACGCCACAACATGTTTGATATCGGCCGAGGGCCTGATTGTGAGGATGAGTGTGGATCGGGGCTTCCCGCCTGCAGCATACTTTATTATTATAGCACGTGAGTTGTCCATGTAGCACATGAGTTGTCCATGCAGATTATAGCGCTTAGGCTGAAGGAGCCCCTCCGGAGTCTGTACATACCCCCAGTGAGCGCAGGTACCTACTAAGTGTGAGTGCTGAGTGCTGAGTGATTGGGAGGCATGAGTGATTGTGAGGTATGCCCGAGTGGCAAGAGTTATTGTGAGGTATGCCCGAGTGGCAAGAGTGATTGTGAGGTATGCCCGAGTGGCAAGAGTGATGTGAGGTATGCCCGAGTGGCACGAGTGACTGTGAGGTTTGCCCAATAGGCTGTATATGAGTAATGTTCTGCCCGAGGGGCTGTTTATGATTTTATCACTGAGTTGCATCGTATTGGCATGCACACATGACATACAGGCATAGAGATGTATTTTTGTTCATGTTGTACAACATCACATCATTTATGATTTCTCACACATTTTGACAGATGGGAATAGTGATGCATTTGTTTTACACGGGTTATCCGGAAGGAAAATGAATCATATTATTTATTATTGGAAAGAGTTTTGGAGAAATTTATTGTTTTCAAACTATTCCTATTATTGGTAACTTCGGCAAACGATTTGGGTTTTCACTGATGTATTTGAAAGAAAGAACTACTATTTTTGAAATCATTATTTGGCTGAGTATTTTATCCCTGAGTTACTTCTGGTATTATTTGCTTTATGTTGTTATGGATTGTTGTGGACTGTTGGTTTTGGACCCGACCTTGGTGGAAGCTTGTCACTACTTTCAACCTACGGCTAGGTTTGTTACTTACTCAGTACATGGTGTCGGTTGTACTGATACTGCACTTCTGTCACATTGCGTGTAGATGTTGGCTGTTGTTGTTGCTGTGCTCGACGGTTGCGGGATTTGAAGATGTACTTGCGTTCCTGTTGTAGCTGCCTCTTGTTCAGGGTAGCCTTAGATTTATAAAAGCTCTGTTTATGTATTATTCAAACAGACTATATATTTATTGCATTTCCGCTTTGTATAATCTATTCTTTGAAGCTCATGATTTGTACTACCAGTTCTTGGAAAGTTTATAAGATTAAGATCTTTATTCACTTATAGTGCTTTAATAACTATTATTGGAATTGGATAATTGAAAGTTGGCTTACCTAGCGGGTTGGGTTAGGTACCATCACGACTGGTTGGATTTTGGGTCGTAATAATAACCCTGCTGGTAGAATGTCCAGAAGTCCTCTTCCACTCTAATCGAAGCAACCCCGGCAAGGCTAAGGTCATCGTCTTGGCATGAAAATCCAATATAGCATGATAAGGTGATAGCCAATCCATACCCAAGATGATATCAAATCTACCATATCAAGAAGTAGGAGATCTATGCTAGTCTCAAGACTCCCAATAGTAACCATAAACAAACGATAGACACGATCTACTACGATAGAATCTCCCACGTGTGTGGACACATACACAAGAGCACTCAAAGAATCACGAGGTATAACCAGATATGAAGCAAAGTAGGATGACACGTAGGAATATATAGAGCCCGGATCAAATAGAACTGAAACATCTCTATGGAAAACTGGGACACTACCTATGATAACAACGTCAGATGATTCAGCCACAGGCCTCGCTGGAAAGGCATAAAAGCGGGGCTGGGCCCCACAACTCTGAACCGCATTCCTGGGACGTCCTCTAACTGGCTGGCCTTCACCTCTAATAGCCCAACCTCCACCTCTAGCTGTCTGACCCCTGCCCCTAGCTGGCTGAGCAGGTGGTGAAGCAACCGGTGCCGGAACCGTGGCACGAGAACCCTACTGTTGTGAGCTGCCCGGTGCCCGAGGGTAAAATCTCGCAATGTGCCTCACATCACCACAAGTATAACAAGACATCGGCTGCTGTGACTACTGACCCTGAAACTGAACCCGTCAACCTGAGTAACCACCCTAAAAACTTTGGAGCGAAGGTGCACTAATAGGAGCTGGTGGTACATTGTAGGCTATATGATTGGGATGAGATATATGAGGGCTGCGACCATATGAAGCACCAAGGGATGCCTGGAGCGCTGAATGAAACGGCTTGGGAGGATGGCCTTTACCAGAAGTACCCCTACCTCCAGACGAGGCACCACTGAACCTACCGAAATGACGAGGCCTCTTATCAGAACCCTGCCCTCTCTCCTGTGCAAGAACCACCTCGATACGCCTAGCAACATTAGCAGCCGCTTGAAAGGAAATCTCACCCCCGGTCTCCTTAGCCATCTATAGCCTGATAGGGTGAGTGAGACCATCAATAAACCTCCTTACCCTCTATCTCTCAGTAGGAAGCAAAAGAAGAGCTTGACGGGCTAGATCCACAAAACAGGTCTCATACTGAGTAACAATCATACTGCCCTGTTGGAGGTGCTCAAACTGCCTACGGTAATCCTCTCTCAGTGTGATAGGGAGAACCTTCTCTAGAAATAGTTGTGAGAACTGCTCCCAAGTAAGTGTAGCCGACCTAGCTGGTCTGCTCAACATGTAATCTCTTCGCCACCTCTTAGCGGAACCCGTCATCTGAAACACAACAAAATCGACCTCATTGGTCTCAACTATACCCATGTTCCACAGCACCTCATGGCAGCGGTCAAGATAATCCTGTGGGTCCTTAGAAGGTGCACTACTGAAGCGAACTGGGAAGAGCTTAGTAAACTTGTCCAATCTCAATAAGCCCTCAGAATACATGGCATGCCTATCACCGGCCTGGGCCGCAACAATCGAATGAACTACCCCAACTGGTGGGGCTGCTAGAGTCTGATACTAGGGATCCATTTGCTCCGGAGTGTGAGTAGTGGGAGTCTGTACTCCTCCCCCAGCCTGAGAGATGGTTGGTGCCACAGTAAATGCACCGTCCTGGGCCACACTCTCCATAAGGCCCACCAAACGGACTAGAGCATCGTGAAGCACTGGAGTGGCGATGAACCCCTCTGGGACCTGAGCCGGTCCAACAGGTACAGTCTGAGCTAGAATCTACTCATCGAAATACACCTGAGGCTCCACTGCTGGTGCTGCTGCTCGAGCTCTGGGCTGAGCTCTGCCTCTGTCTCGGCCCCTGGCACGACCTCAGGACTAGTACCAAGCCCTTGTAGGAGCAGCCACTGGAGGCTCAGGATGATGTCTAGCTAAAGATGTAGTACGTGTTCTCGTCATCTGCGAGAGAACATGAGTAGAAGAGTTCAATTATCAATGAGAGAATAAAATCGCACAATAGAGAAGAATAGAAGGGAAATTGTTCCTAAACTTCATAGCCTCTGGAAGATAAGTAGAGACATCTCCATACCAATCCTCCAGACTCTACTAAGCCTACTCGTGACTCGTGAGACCTATGTAACCTAGTGCTCTGATACAAAATTGTCACGACCCGGAATTTCCACCTTCGGGACCGTGATGGTGGTTGACATTTCACTTGCTAGGCAAGCCAACGTTAGAGAACTCCTTGAGCCAGTTTTTAAACAATTTAAATAAGTAAAGCAAATTAAACAGAAATGGAGCCAAAATAAAGTATGAAATAGTATAATAATCCAATATCCAGTATAACCCGGATGTGGAGTCACAAGTACACGAGCTTCTAGAGGTTCTACATACAGAGTCTGAGATAAATACAACTTTCTCGAATGCGATGAACAATAAATAAGGAAAGAGGAAGTGGACTTCAAGGTTTGCAGACGCCAACAGATCTACCTCGAGTCTCCAAATAAGCTAATCCGAGCTGATGCACCTCACGGACAACTGGGACCAGTATCAAAATATGCACAAGAAGTACAGAGTGTAATATGAGTACAACCGACCGAATGTACTCCGTAAGTATCAAGCCTAACCTCGACGAGGTATTGACGAGGCTATGGTAGGACACCCACGTAATTAAACTTGTACAGATAAAGATATACGCACAACATGACAACAAATAAGGATTTAACATGTACTATTAGGAGGGGACATGTAAAAGGGGTACAAAATACGGTAACTACAGTAGGGAATGACAACATGAAACAATCAAAAAACCTTCAGCCAATGAAACAGATAAACATAATGAATATAAACTGCATGGCAGCACCCTTTGTGCTTTTACCCTCAACCTCGCCATGAAACAGTAATAATGGCACTACATCACCCTTCATGCTTTTAGTCTCAATCTCTCCATAAAATGATAATACGGCACGACATCACCTTTCGTGATTTTACTCTCAATATCATCATAAAATGATAAATACGGCACGACATCACCCTTCGTGCTTTAACTCTCTTCCTCACTATGTATAAATCAACAAAAGGAATATTAATCGGCACGGCATCACCCTTCGTGCATTAACACTCTCTCCCTTACCATGAAGCAATGAATATATGACATTTGGGAGAAAGAATAATCAAGAATATACCTTACATCAACAAAGTTTCCATAATACCGAGCCTCAACTTCCAATAATATTCAATTATCACAATTAATTCATAAATGCGGAAAAAATGATCAATTAAGTAATAAACGCATGGATATCATATTCAAAGAAGGAAATAAATCACGAGAAACAAGTTTCAACCGCATGCTTTAACCGAAGAACAACGCATAAGTAGTCGTTTATCAAGTACTCCTAATCCCTCAAGTCAAGGTTAACCTCGATACTTACCGCGCTTCAAAAATCAACTCAAAGCTCAACCACGGCTTTGCCTTTTGCACAAGCCTCCAAGCCAACCAAATCTAGCAAATTCTCAACCAAGGATTCCAAATAAGCCTTAAGAACTACCCAGAAATGAGAAGGGTTCAATTTAGGTCATTATTGAAAAAGTCAACCAAAGTCAACTCCCGGGCCCGCTTGGTCCAAATCTGAAATTCCAACCAAAACCCTATTACCCATTCACCCCGAGACCGTTTATGCAATTTGTTTCGAAATCCGACCTCAATTTGAGGTTTAAATTTTAATTTTACAAGTATCCCTAATTCTACCCAAATTCCCAATTTCTACCATGAAAATCCTATATTTTAGGTTGAAATCTTACAAAATGTAATGGGTAATTGAAATAAAGTAGGTTAGAATTACTTACCAACGAATTGGGGAAGAAGCGCTCTTGGAAACATCGCCTCTAAGGTTTCTAGGTTTGAATATGTGAGAGAATGAGAAAAATCTTGTCTAACTCAGCTTTTACCCAGCTACCGATGTTGCAATAGCGATATCATGTTCGCAGTTGCGAACATCGCAATTGCGAACTCCTCTCAGAATCCCAGTAATCATAATTGCGATAAATTGGTCGCAAAAGCGAACCCCGATGCCCTCGCAAATGCGGACCTTTTCTTCGCAAATGCGAAGATCATCAATAATATGTGGAGTCGCAAATACGACTCTTCCTTCACAAAGGCAGAAATGGTAAGTTCGCAAATACGAACTTTACCTCGCAAATGCGAGGACCCCCCAGCCATGCCCAGGCTCGCAAATGCGATGGTTCCTTCGCAAATGCGAGCCAGATCTTGCAAATGCGAGATTTGCAATAGACACCAGAAACACAAGGCACCAGCTATGATCCTAAGTCCAAAATCATTCCGTAGCCTATCCAAAACTCACCCGAGCTCTCGGGGATCCAAACCAAACATACACACAAGTCCAAAAACCTCATATGAACTTGCTCGTGCGATCAAATTGCCAAAATAACACCTAGAACTACGAATCAGACACCAAATCAAATGAAATTTATAAGGAAACTTTGGAATTTCTATTTTAACAATCGGACGTTCGAATTATGTCAAACCAACTCCGTGTTTCACCAAATTTTGCAGACAAGTCATAAATATAGTAATGAACATATACCAAGCTTCGAAACCAAAAATCCGAGCCAGGTGGCAATAAAGTCAAACCTTGGTCAAATCTTTAAATTCTTTAAACCTTTAAACTTCAAATTTTTGATAAAATACGATAACTCGAGCTAGGGACCTCCGAATTCGACTCTGGGCATACGCCCGAGTCCCAAATAACAATGTGGACCCACCGAGACCTTGAAAACATGGATCTGGGTCCGTTTGTTCAAAACGTTGACTGAAATCAACTCAATTGGATTTTAAGGCATAATTTTACATTTTAATCAATATTTTTAAACATAAAAGCCTCCCGAAAAAAGGCACGGACTGTGCACGCAAATCGAATAAGGCTAAAAATGAGATGTTTGCGTTTTAAAACACAGAATTAAGGTTTAAAACTCTAGATGACTTATCGGATCATCACATTCTCCACCTCTAAAACAACCATTCGTCCTCGAACGAACATAGAAACGTACCTGGACTGGTGAAAAGGCGTAGATATCTACTCTGCATATCCGACTCGGACTCCCAAGTAGCTGCCTCGACCGACTGACCTCTTCATTTCACTTGGACTGAAGGATAACTCTTTGACCTCAACTATCGAACCTGCCGGGCTAGAATAGCCATCGGCTCCTCCTCGTAAGTCAAATCCTTGTCTAACTAGATTGAGCTGATATCTAACACATGGGACGAATCACCGTGATGCTTCCGAAGCATAGACACATGGAACATCAAATGGACTGCTGATAAACTAGGTGGCAATGCGAGCCTGTAAGCCACCTCACCTACTTTCTTCAGAATCGCAAAGGGTCCAATATACCTAGGGCTCAACTTTCCCTTCTTCCCAAACCTCATCACACCCTTCATGGGTGAAACCCGAAGTAATACCCTCTCTCTGACCATGAATGCAACATCACGAACTCGACGGTTGGCATAACTCTTCTGCCTAGACTGAGCTGTACAAAGTTGATCATGAATAATCTTGACCTTATCCAAGGCATCCTATACCAAATCTGTACCCAACAACCGAGCCTCTCCTGGCTCAAACCATCCAACTGGCGATTGGCATCGCCTCCCGTATAATGCCTCATAGGGAGCCATCTCAATGCTCAGCTTGTAGCTGTTGTTGTCGGCAAACTCCGCAAGTGGCAAGAACTAATCCCAAGAACCTCCAAAATCTATAACACAAGCGCGGAACATATCCTCCAATATCTGAATAGTGCTCTCGGACTGTCCGTCCGTCTGAGGATGAAATACTGTACTCAACTCAACCCGTGTGCCTAACTCATGTTGCACTGCTCTCCAGAAGTGCGAAGTGAACTGCGTACCTCGATCAGAAATGATAGACACGGGCACACCGTGAAGACGGACTATCTCGCGGATGTAGATCTCAGCCAACCGCTCTGAAGAATAGGTAACTGCCACAGGAATGAAATCCACCGTGATACGCTCCTACTTCCATTCAAAAATCTCTAACTTCTGAAGCAAGCCCCCGGGTCTCTGATGCTCATACTTTACTTGCTAACAATCTAGACACCGAGCTACATATGCAACTATATTCTTCTTCATTCTTCTCCACCAATAATGCTGCCACAAGTCCTGATACATTTTGGCGGCACCCAGATGAATAGAATATCGGGAACTGTGGGCTTCCTCAAGAATCATCTCACGAATTTCATCTTCATTGGGCACACAAATACGACCTTGCATCCTCAACACCCCATCATCTCCAATGGTAACCTGCTTGGCATCACCATGCCGCACCGTTTCCCTAAGGACAAGTAAATGAGGGCCATTATACTGCCGCTCTCTGATGCACTCATACAAGGAAGAAAGAGCGACTGTGCAAGCTAGAACACGACTGGGCTCTAAAACATCTAAAATCACAAACTAATTGTCCAAGGCCTGAACATCTAACACAAGAGGTCTCTCACCGACTGGAATGTACGCAAGGCTACCCATACTCACTGCCTTTCTGCTCAAGGCACCGGCCACAACATTGGCCTTCCCGGGATGATACAAGATGGTGATATCATAATCTTTCAACAGCTCCCACCACCTCCTCTGCCTCAAATTGAGATCCTTTTGTTTGAACAAATACTGTAGATTCTGGTGATCCTTGAATACCTAGCACGACACTCCGTAAATAATGTGCCTCCAAATCTTTAGCGCATGAACAATGGCTGCCAACTCTAAGTCATGAACATAGTAATTCTTCTCATGAAACTTCAACTGCCGCAATGCATATGCGATCACCCAGCCATCCTGCATCAGTACTACACTGAGCCTAACACAAGATGCATCATAATACATCGTGCCCTCTACCGATTCGATGTTCCCCAAAAAGGCGACCGAGTCTAACCAAAACTCGCACTTTTAAAACTTGGCATATAACTGGCTATCCCTCAGAGTCTGAAGTACGAACCGAAGATGCTGCTCGTGCTCCTCTCGACTACGGGAGTAGATCAAGATATCGTAAATAAATACAATCACGAAGGAATCAAAGTAGGGCTTGAACACCTAGTTCATCAAATCCATAAATGTTGTTGGGGAAATAGTCAGCCCAAATGACATCACTAGAAACTCATAATGCCCATAGCGAGTCCAAAAAGCTATCTTAGGGACATCGGATGCCCTAATCCTCAACTGATGTTAGTGAGACCTCAAATCAATCTTCGAAAAGATCTTGGCACCCTGGAGCTGATCAAATAAGTCATCAATCCTCGATAACGGATACTTGTTCTTGATGGTGACTTTGTTCAACTACCGATAGTCTATGGATATCCTCATCGATCCAACTTTATTCTTCATGAACAACACAGGCGCACCCAGAGCAAGACACTAGGTCTAATAAAGCCCTTATCAAGCAAATCTTGCAGCTGCTCCTTCAATTCTTTCAACTCTGGCTGGGCCATACGGTATGGCGGAATAGAAACGAATGAGTGCCCGGAACCAAATCAATACATAAGTCAATATCTTTGTCGGGAGGCATCCCCGGCAGATCTGTAGGAAACACCTCTGGAAAATCACGAACAACTAGTACTGAATCCATGGAAGGAACTTCCGCAGTATAATCATGGACATAAGCCAAATAAGCTAGACACCCCTTCGCGACCATATGTCAAGCCTTCACGTAAGAGATAACTGTAACGACCCGACCGATCGTTTTGAGTATTACAACCTCGCTTCCCCTTTTACTGCTCGAATTGTACTTTACAGTTGTTGTGTGAATTTCTGGGGTAAATGGTTCAGGTCCGGGTTTTGGAATGAATTGAAACACTTAGTTCCAAGGTTTAAAGCTTAAGTTAAAATAGTGACCGGATGTTGACTTAAGTGTAAATGACCCCGAAATGGAATTTTGATAATTCCAATAGTTCCGTATGGTAATTTTGGACTTTGGAGCATGTCCGAAAATTCTTTTTGAGGTATGTAGTGGAATTAGGCTTGAAATACCGAAAGGTGAATCTTTGGGAAGTTTGACCGGGGGGTTGACTTTTTGATATCGAGTTTGGAATCCGGTTCTGGAAATTGGAATAGGTTCGTAATGTAAAATGTGACTTGTGCGCAAAATGTGAAGTCATTCCCGATTGATTTGATGTGTTTCGGCACAAGATGTAGCATTTGAAAGTTCAAAATTCGTTGATTTTGAATTGAGGAGTAATTCATCGTTTCGATGTTGTTAGGTATGATTTGAGGCCTCGAGTAAGTCTGTGCTATGTTATGGGACTTGTTGATACAATTGGTTGAGATCCCGGGGGCGTCGGGTGAGTTTCAGACGGTTAACAGATGAAATTTGGACATAAGGAAATGCTGGAACTGTTGCCTACTGGTGTGATCACACTTGCGAAGATTTTGATCGTAGGTGCGAAGCCGCATGTGTGTGAAATAAGCCTCAGAAGTGGCCAAGAGTGGGACTGGGCAGTGCCTGCAGGTGCGAGAAATTTGCCGCATCTGCGAGGCAGTATGTGCGAAGGTGTTGGCGCAGATGCGGACTGGGGCTGGCCTGGGGCGAATGCAGGTGCGAAGGGTTTGCGCATCTGCGAGCCCATAGATGCGATAAGGGCACCGCAGATGTGAGGTTTTGAAAGGTTGGCATTGTCCGCAGGCGCGCAATTATTTCCGCAAATGCGGATGCGCAGGTGCGAAAATGCCTGCGCAGTGTTTAATACGAGGGTTCCGAGAGTTTTTCTCATTTTGGACATTTTGGAGCTCGGTTTGGGCTATTTTGGAGAGGAAATTTTCCATACAACTTGGGGTAAGTGTTCTTAAATCCCTTGTGATTATATTCCATGAATTAATCTTCATTTTTGGTGTAGGATTATTGAATCTTCAAGAGAAATAGAAGGAAATTTCTATAATGTCACAAAACGAATCTTTCAAGTTTGAATACCAATTTGTAGTCGGAGTTAAGTGAAATTAGTATGGCTGAACTTGTAATTGGATGGGTTGTCGTATTTTGTGAGTTTCGTTGGATTTCAAGACATGGGCCCCACGGGTGATTTTGGGGCGCAATTTTGGATTTTTGGAAAATATTAGTATTTTGATATGGAATTAATTCCTATAATTTTTGTGGGCTGAATCAAATTAATTATTACTAGATTCGAGCCGTTTGGAAGTTGATACGTGCATAATGGAATTGAGGGTATGAACCCTAAATATATGTATTTTGTGAATTGTTGGGAGGTGACGCACATGCTAGATGTCGGGTGTGTGGGCGTGCACTATAGAAATTGTGACGTAATTGTTTCTGTGGAATTTTATAGTTAAATAATCTTGTCATTTTCCATGCGGTTTATATGTTAAAGAAATTGAGCTGAAAAGCATATTAAAAATCATGTTGAGGCTATGTGCCAGTATTATAGGGACCCACAGAGGTCATATTGCTGTGAATTATTGTGTTAAATTGAAAATTCATACTCAGTCATATTCATTTCAATGCATATCATATCTCAGTCTCTATTGTTATTTATTAATACATAATATCATCATTTTGGGCTATTTGTCATGACATTGTGAGCCCGTTGATGACTGAGTGAGGCCGAGGGCCTGATTTGTGAGGATATTTATGGGATCGGGCTGCACGCCGTAGCATGTTTGATGTCGGCCGAGGGCCTTATAGTGAGAATGAGTGTGGATCAGGGATGCCCGCCTGCAGCATACTCTATTATTATAGCACATGAGTTATCCGTACAGCACGTGAGTTGTCCGTGCAGATTATAGCGCTTGGGCTGAAGGAGCCCCNAATTGAGGGTATGAACCCTAAATATATGTATTTTGTGAATTGTTGGGAGGTGACGCACATGCTAG